>WBZZ01003076.1:670000-735412 GCA_019918135.1 Paulinella micropora | reverse complement strand
CAACCCCCGGATAGCCGGTTAAAAGTACCTTTTCCTGGTGACAGGTGCACCAGCTTGTTTTTCAGTATTATTTGTCCGGATTGGACCTGATGCCATTTTATTCCTGGTCTGTAGCCGTTTTCCTTTTTGGCTTCACTGAGCTAATATAACGAGACATCATTCTCATCTTTTGAGGACTGTGTTTGGTTGTATTACCGACTTTTTAAGAGCTAACGTTGGGGGCATTACATTGGGAGTCCACATCACTAGGGTGATTTCTTTCTGCTTTGCCACACAGGCAACAGAGTGAATTTTCACTGACCTGTCTCACACGGGGACGTCAGACGAAAACAAATACTCCAACACAGCTCCCTCATAACTCTTTCACAAAACAAATAATTTGATTGGTCTCAAGCAGGTGTCTCGTACCCTCGAGCCCAATCAGTATCTGTGTGCTCACAAGGAGACATCAGATACAAACTCTCTGTCGTTCTTGCTGTTCTCACACAGAGACCAAGAAGAAGGAGGTGGACAGAAGAGTGAAGGAACACACACAAAACACAAACAAGCATAGGGACAGGAGCACAACACTCTACCCTTCTAGTTATGCATTTATATGCATTATCTCACACATACGTCAGAGTATTTTTGCAACTCTCTGATCGTTTTCTAAAGGTAGGTCTGAGAACCTATCCGACCGACTGTCGACTTCTCAAGGAGAGCTTCTAGCTTCTCTATTACTATCTGTGTGTAGGTCCAAGTGCCTCATACTAGATACAATATAGAATAGAAGGAGGAGAAAGTAATCTGAGTAAGGAGAACAAGAAATCGGAGAAAGTCTCAAAGACTATTTTTCTCAAACAAAAACAAACATACAAACAGTCTTTCATAGAGGACAGGGAATCTCACTCTACCCTCTCTATTAGTTTCTCTATTCACTAGTCAATCGACTGAAGGAGGAACAGAACACAAACGAACAAAAACCAAACATAGGAGCTGACACTGTCCTCCTGTTAATTACTACTACGACATCATGTCGACAGAGACCGCCGAAGTGAGTGAATTCTCGGAGGCAGAACAAAGAAGAGAAGAAGAAGCAGCAGGAGGAGGAGGAAGAGGATTGAATGAAGGAGGAGGAGGAAGGGGAGATGAAGGACTAGGAGGAGTAGAGACGAGGAGGAGGAGGAGATGAAGGAGTAGGAGGAGGAGTAGAAGAGGGCTGGGATGATGAAGGAAGAAATGGAGGAGACGAAGATGAAGGAGGATCTGAACAAGAAGGGATGGGAGGAGGAGGAGCATATGGTAATCCCATACCACCTGCCTACACGGGAGGAGGAGGACGAAAAATGGATCGACTTGATTCATAGTGATGGAGAGGAGATCACAGTGGAGGAACAACAGTGGGTGCAAGACCACTATGACCTCACTAAAGAAGAGTTTGATAACAAGATGGGGGAGAGAAGGATACCTATGTGTGGATCCCTCAGGATCAAAGAAGAGAGAAAAGTCGTGCTAAAAAGGATGTCTATATCCTATTATCAAACACAGCACAGCTCCTCGGCAAACTGGTCTCTGATCCAGAAAAGAGAAAGAAGATACAGCATATCAAGTTTGGGGACACACACACCCACCTTGAATTACTCGATGCTATCTTTGGGGTGTACACTCAAACCCTGATTTGGGAACGTTCATACGGCCCACGATGTGAGGGTTACCTCCAGTACACAAACCCAAGAGCAACGGCCAGATTCCTCGCGACTGGTCAGGAGGCAGTCGATGTAACAAAAATGAAGACCAATCTGGGTTCGAAAAACTCGAGTGGCATATTTCATTTTTTTACGATGGAAATGAAGGCCTTGGAGGAGGGGAAGGCAGAGATGGAAAAAAGCATTAAGGCAGCAGGAGAAACTCATCCTGTGATTGATGAGTTAGAGAAGACCGACAGAGTTCTGACCAAGATCAGACTGTTGATGGGTGCGTTACTGCATAAGGAGGCATGGAAGAGATGGATTCCTACCAAGGATCACTTTGTCCTTAAATCACTTAGTAACGCACCACCGGTCGCCAACAAAGCAGGTGTTGACCAATATGTGGAGAAATATAATTTTCTCAGATCTGCTTCTGAATGGGTGGCCTTTATCACTCATGCTCAAAAGCTGATGATATCTGAGAAGAAGAAGGCGAAAGAGAAGGCGGAGTTCGAGAAGACGATGAGACTGGAAAGAATGAAAGCAAAAGTGAGTGGTGCAAAGGCACCCTCCGACATATTTGACCCCACCAGCTCCTGCCCCACCAGCCCCTGCACCCCGGGCTCAACTACGGTGGTGGTCACAAACACGGAGAAGAAGGACAGACAAAATATCATATATGCCTTCAAGGGGAAGAAAGGAGGAGTGGCAAGTCTCATGCTATATGCCAAGACGAGCTCAGACAAAGACTCTGATGCTTCGCTTTTGAGCAAGCTCAAAGAGATCAATGCCTGCATGAAGGCTTTTCCTTGCGACGAAACGCAGCAATACGAGGCCCTTGTTACTGTTTTTGACCAATCTCTAGTCTCGGAGGGATTTGATCTGACACAGTACAAGTTTTTGAGAAAGAAGGAGGAGATTAAGAGAAACAATGCAACAGGCCTAGACGCTCAGTGTGAACTGGCGGTGGCCACACTCATTTCATATTTTCAATCTCATGGATACCAGCATCTCTGCACTGGTACTCTCATAGGATTTGAAATCTTTGAGACAGTGGCGATGAGTTTGAGGAGTGCTGTTGGCTTGGCGGCGACCCTTACGGAGGTAGTTTCCTCCTATGGGCTATTCTATGGCCGCAAGTCGATCATCCTCTATTTCTTTTCGGCGTTACACACAGTTAACCCGAGTAAGCTTACTCGGCTCATACAACAATGCTCGACGTTTAGCTCAGTGAAGTCCAAGAACTTCCTCGAGACACACGTGTTCGAAAATACGGTTCAAAGCGTTGCTCCGTCAGCACTGTTTCAAGAAGTGATGAGTGCATGCTCAAACATGGACTCGCTCACGGAGGCACATACGGCACAGGCAGGCGGTGTACCTGTTGGCGCACAAGCCACGTACACAAACAGAGTTGCCGGTTGGAAGAGACAGAGAGAGTCAGACCTGAAGACCGCATGTTGGAGGTGGTTCGCGGGCTTGCAGTGTAAGGCACAGATGGAGAACAGAGACTGCTCTTTCAATCATGATAGGCAGAACCCAACAGCAAGGGCAAATTTTCTGAGCAGGACGGAAGGCAAGGAACCGGGCCTTTTCAACATGCTTCAGATTGCCGCTGCGAACGAAGGTTGGTATGCCAATATGTGTGATGATGAGGAGTTACGAGAGGCAATCATTACCTACATGAAGAGGATGAAGGAGAAGGAGGAAAGGGAGAGACAAAAGAACTTAAAGGCCTCTCAAAGAGGACGAGGAGGAGGAGCAGGAGGACGAGGAGGAGGAGCAGGAGGAGCAGGAGGAGGAGGAACATGGAGAGGAGCCTCGAGGTGGCAAGGAACCCCTCAGAGAGGAAGAGGAGGAGGTCGGGGATATACCCCTTATGGAGGGAGAGCTGTTCGAGCTCCAGCCCCCCCACCAAGAGGAGGAGGAGGCTCATGGGCAAGCTCCAACCCGAATTTCGGTCGAGCTCAGGCCTACAACACTGCCTCGGAGACCGATACGTCATCCCACCCGGACACTACTCAAGGTAATCGTTTCGAGGTGGTGGAATGACTGGAGGGGGAGGAAGAGAGGAAGGAGAAGACTGTGAAGTTTAACCCTAAAGTCACAGTGCTTTCTAATGCTGTTGTGCAGACTGGGCCAACGCTTCCTCAATCTGAATACAAAGATGTGGGTGCACAGAGACTGCAGCCCCAAGGTAGTCTCATACCCATTCATACATCACGGTTACCAATGATAACTGATGCAAATAGGAAGGCGAGACTTGCGATGGAGGCGAGGAGGCCAATGGCAGACGTATCGCCTCGGCCAAGCAAACAACCACGAACAGACTCAATGTCTACGATCGCGGCGGGTGGCGAGCAAAAAGACAATGTGTGTACTCAAGTACCACAAGACAATGTCGCTCACATAGTAAACGCACCAGTACCGCAGAATAATAAAAATGTTAATGAGGTGAAGCAGGAGGAGAAGAAGGAGGAGTTGAAAAACTTAGAGACAAGACTCCAAAATTTGGAACGTAAAGTTCTTGTTCTCGCAGCCAATATACACAGGCCCGATGCTCTGTGTTATACGGAACTTTATTGTGAAACATTGAAGACAATATTAAAAGTTGGTAATGATACGATGGCGAATATTAATATTGTCGGCCGGAAGTTTTTAAATCGATACCGGGACTGGGTGGACGGAAATATGAAAAATTCGACGGGCACTCTGAAGGGAGTGGGTAGCCGGACGGTCATCACGGGAATCATCACACTGACATTTAAATTAAAATCCGCACGAGTATACCGCATGGACCTTTATGTCGTCCCCGGTTACCACGGGTCAATATTACTATCGTATGACCAATTGGCTACGATGGGGGCTGTGATTGATTGCGCCGCACGGCGAGTGATATATGGAGTAAAAAGAGGAGAAAAGAACGATATTGATCCCTTCAACGCTACCGACTCTTATGAGGCTTATGAGCTGAGTCTAGCGACGGATCACAAAAGGATGGCCATCGCACATGAGGCACTTGAGGTGTACGTTCACCCCCATGTCGTAAGACCGGATGAGCTGTCCTGGACCGACAATTGGGAATCCCAAGTGTGCACTGTCACAGTTCCGACATGCCATTGGGACAAAAAGTCTATTGATGACTTAATCGAGAAGCGAAAGGAGGAGATTATATGTGTCGCACAAAGAAGCCAGTCGTTGGCGAGATTCGCGGAAGGAGTAGGAACAGATGTCCATATTACTAACGGATACTGTTTCCATGCGAAAGTAGGAGAAGAAAAAAGGGAGGCGTTTGTACCAAGGAGAACGGGGCGAATCCCGGATACTCCACCAGAAACTATTAAAAGTTTTATTACTGATTTCTGGGGTGACGAGCCGACGTGGCCGCGTTCACTAACTGAAGTGAAGAAATGCTTACGGACTTTATTCGAAAATAATAAGCCGTATACTATTATCCTGCCATATAATGAGAAGGCGATATGGGCGCAGGAAATAAGGGACCGGCTTATTGATCATCCTATACCGGTACCCTCTCGCAAGCAACAGCTAGTGGTGGCTTGTCGTATGGGAACTCGTGAGCACAGCAGTGCATACAAGCGGAAGCTCAGAGACCTCGACAAGTTGAAATTGATACCGCAAGCATTCACAGGCTTTGATGGTTTTTACACCCGTAAAGCTCCTTTGCAATACGCGAGACTCATTGACATGCTGGTGGAGCTCGGTAAAGATGATGAGCCGGACACGGTCACGTATGAAAAGACGGGCCTAGATGATGTCTCGGAAGAGGACTTAGGCTTGGAGGAGGACAGAGAACCCCTCAAGCAACATAAGCAGATGTCTGATGAAGATTTTCAAGCGGCGGCGCGGAAAATATTGGAAGAAGGAGTAGGCACGGAGAAGGAGAAGGAGCTTTTAAAAGCCAAATTAGAGGCGAACAAGGAAATTTTTGACCCTCCACATGCAGGTGGTGTCAAGCCTGAAGATTTCACTGCGGTTATTTACAAAATACCGGGTGCGGAGCCGTCACCGGCACCACGAAGGGTGAATTTGAGTATACATGAGGCGAAGATAGCGGAGGAGCTAGCAAGACAGCTGCTCAATTTATTGAGAGATCAACATCTCCAATAGTCTCACAACCGAGAATAATGCCGAAGCCAGGAGGAGAATGGCGCCTGACAGTTAACTATGCTCGTGTTAACAAGGTGCTGGAGGAAGAGAGAAATCCTCTCCCGACATTAGAAGAAGGAAGGAGAGTACTGCGGAATGTAAAATTCTATTCGGTCATTGACCTTAAGAATGGCTTCTGCCAGATACCACTGGAGGAAAAGTCCAGATGGCTGACGGCGTTTGTGGTGGGTATGGAAATATACCAATGGAAAGTGCTTCCGATGGGCCTCAAGCAAGCCCCAGGACTTTTCCAGAAGGCGATGCAGAAGATGTTGAGCAGTCAGTACGATGATTTGTCTGACGGAGGCTTTATGAGAAGGCGGGGACAGAAGGCGGGAGAATATGCATTTTGCTATATCGATAACATTATCGTATACTCTAACACAATGGAGGAGCATATCGATCATTTGTCCGTATTCAGGCGCATCGGAGCTTTTGGCCTGAAGTGCAATCTAAAGAAGTGTCAACTTGCCAAGACGAGTGTGACATACTTAGGGTACGAGATCTCCCATAATCGAGTCTCGATATCCAAAGAGAAGAGGGAGGAGATTATGAATCGACCGATACCAAAGAACCGCACTGACTTGCACTCATTCCTTGCGATGGCGCAATACTATAGCCAGTTTATACCCGATTGGGGTGCAACACGGGCTAAGTTGGAGAAAATGATAGATTTTGGAGACTTTGAGAAGTGGGGCGAAGAGGCTTTGCAAGCGTTTCATGCGCTCAAAGATCTTATTTATAAAGACCCGAAGACGGAGGACTGGTGTTAACGATGCCCGACTTTACGAAACAATTCGTAGTCGATACAGACGCATCTAAGTTTGCGATTAGGGCTGTATTACAACAAGAGGATGAGGAGAAGAAATTACGCCCAATCATGTTTATTAGTAGGAAGTTGTGTGCGGCGGAGAGAAACTATTGCACAAGGCAAAGAGAGGCGTTAGCGGTGGCGTGGGCCCTCAAGAGGCTCAGAGAGTATTTGTGGGGAGGACCTCAATTTACTGTCAGAACTGATCATCATAACCTGTTATGGTTGATGAATCATGAACAGACTGGACGGCTGGCGCGGTGGCAAGCGTTCTTGTCTTGTTTCGATTTTACAATGGTCCATCTACCGGGAAAGCGAAATGTGGTCGCTGATAGCCTTTCTAGGCTAGAGTTTAACTCAGAAGTATCGGCGTTGGTGTCCACGGTGGAGATGGAAGACTTGTCCACTGACAAGGTGTATGAGGTCAGCCACATTGAGGCGATGGAGATGGCGAGTGGAGTCCGATATGACCGCACAGGTCTACGGTACAGTCCACAAGGCCCGGATCACGGGATATGTTGTGAGCTACATACCCAGGAGGACGCTGAGTGGTCCTATGAGGTATATGAGAATGCGAAGGCGAACATAAGAGAGGAAGAGGAGACGCAGGATGTTTATGCGGAGCCTCCTCAAGAGCGGAGAAGTGACCTAGACGATGACCCGGAAAGAATCGGAATACGGCTAGAAGATGGTACTATCCATGTAGCCTCGCCTACCGCATGGAGGCAACAACAGGCTCAAGATCCGGAGTTTAAGGAACTCATACAGTTATATCAGAACCCGGATGAGCTGAAGATGACGAAAGCGATCAAAGATCAGATGAAGGAGATGGGATGGAGAGATGGTCTACTGTGGTACAAGGGCCTTCACGGTCGCTATGCGTCACAGCCGGACAAATGGACCCTTTGGGTACCGGAGAGTCTGAGACGATTTATATTTGTCGCAGCCCACAATTGCCCACTTTTGGCGCATCCGGGTCGACAACGAACTCGCATGTTCGTAGCGAGGCGATTCTGGCGGAGGAAGATGAAGGAGGAGATAGATCAGGCGGTGGATGCATGCATCCCGTGCAAGATAAACAAAACACCACTGAAGGCAAATTTCGGCCTGATTGGCGAATTTCATCTTCATGCGGGGATGTTTGAGTTTACACATTGATCATGTGGGACCTTTCCCAGAATCGAAGGATAGTTACAAATACCTCCTCACGGCTATTGACAGAGCCACCAACTATGTGTGGATCATCCCTGTCAAAGACGTTACCGGCAAGACGACGGCCGAGGCGCTGATCGATAGGATCATCTCACAGATCGGAGTACCAAGAAAGATATGTTCTGATCGAGGCTCGGACTTTAATAACGAGGTCATCGACAAACTATCTAAGTATTACGGGATGAAATGGCAATATGTTATTGCCTATAACCCGCGAGCAAATGGGAAAATCGAGCGGGTACACAGACCCCTCAAAGCCTCACTAAAGATGTATTGCACGAAGAAGGAGAATCAAAGAGCATGGGTCGAGGCAGCACCATCATTTGCGTTTGCAATGAACTGTCTACCCTCTACGGCGTTAGGAGGCTCGAAGAGCTCAATCTCGCCATATCAGTTAGTATATGGGCGTGAGCCTGATATCCCGACTTCGCTCCTTCACCCAAAAGACACTTGGGCGGATGCGGTGAGTTGTTTGGGATGAGACTTAGAGTGAAGATGGAGGCGGAACAAATAGTCAGGGCGCATAGAGAGGCGGAGCGCCGAAAGACTGATGCTGAAGGGATGCGACAAGCGCACTTGGATCAGATCAAGTTTCAGGCAATATTGTACTGTTGTACCATCCTCAGGTCCCGAAAGGAGTCAGCTCTAAGCTGTTCACTCACTGGAAAGGACCTTATCAGATTATGGAACAGACGGGACCTCTGAACTACGAGATCAGGGGTAGAGGGAAGGTGCAAATTGTGAATGTAAGAAGGCTGGTTAAGTATGATCCCTTCTTACTGGAAGATGAATCCGTTGAGGAGGCGTTAAAACGGATGAAGGACGATTTCAAAGAGGTGCCGCCCATCCACAAGGAGGCTGGCATAGACCAAGACGATGCTTATCGGGCACCGATAGCTGAGAAGGAGGAAAGTGAAGTGGACAGTAAGGAGAAGACTGACCGCATAAGCGCGGTGGGGACTCAGTCTAAGTCTCCGCGAGAGCATAGCGGAAAGAAGGAGAAGATCACAGAGGCGCAGCTAAGGAGAGCGCGGAATGATCTTATCAACAACCAACCGAGGAAGGAGATGAGGTCAATGGGATCAAAGGACGTCCCAGGAGGAGGAGGGGACGGACACTGACCCAAACGCGGGAAACGTTGAGATTGTCCATGAGCGATGGAAGGAAGGCGATGCGATAGCAACCATCGCATGGGTGAAAGATGCTTTCTATCTGATGAGACCAGCGGAACAACATGTCGCTGATGACACTCTCTCAGATTTATACTTGATGCGGGTCGTGGCGGTCCCACGACAGATGCGTGTCACACGGACACTCAAAATATCATCAACCGCAAAAATAGTACAACCGATACTCCAGTTTTGGAGAAGTATGGACCCGGTTGAGGATCCAAAGGCAAGACATTATCTGCCAGTATATAAAGACGCAAAAAGTCTCGAGACATGGGATGATACAATTACTCCCAGAGACAAGGATTACACTGCGTGGACCATTCAGACACTGCCAAAAGGAGTGCTTGATGTCCCTTTTGAATTATCGTTGGGCGGAATCCCTAATAAGATCTGGGACATTCTCGAACAGTCAAAGTTTGATCTGACTTTTGTTGGTGGTCCTCCACCAGGTAAAGAAATCCGCGCCAGACGACGAAGGCAGTAACAAGGAAACTATTTTTCTTTATGAGTCTCAAACAAACTGGTTGATTGCCCACGGCGTATCATGATTTGATCATGCATCATCAGTTATCAATATGAATATTAAAAAGACTCAGTGATATAACTTGGCATTCTATCGCAACATACGAGTGCGAAAGGTCGATCGACGATGATACTACACCGTATACGGGGATCGCTAGTGTATTGAGCGATGGTGTTCCCGGGTATGACCCTTTCCAAGTCCTGGGATGATGTTCTCGAAAATGAAATGTTCTCTGAAACTTTCATTAAATTATTTTTTACGATAGATTATATACTGTCGTACCTGAGCACGGTCAATCTCTACTTGTGTCGGTATATCGCAGGGTCGGGTACATACACCTCGACTTCGGATATAGCTATTAGGACTGGCCCCCTAATACTATATCATAGGATACCCGCCTTATACAAGGGTATGTCATTAAAAAAGACAATGTACTTACGATCTCCCTGTGAATAATAATAACAATAGTGATAATAATAATGATAATGATAAGAAGAAGGAGATCAAAGGGGGAATCATACTACAGCAACACGTTGCTTGTATTTTTTTTATTAGTGGTACGTTTGTTCTTGACATACTGCCGAGAAAAAAAAAAAAAAAAAAAAGAGATTGAGGGGAAGGAGTTCAAAAATCTACAAGAATGGCTGGAGAATCCGCTTTGACGTGCCGTATGAGGATATATTTATCGTCTTTTAGCGTCTATCCGTGGGTCGATGCGCTGTGTGGCATGACTACATAGCGCATACTATTTGCAGAAAGAAATCAGAAGGTGTATGACGAAAATGCTATTTCCGTCATAAAATCGGGAGGGGGTACTGTAGGCATCACCCCCCGGATAGCCGGTAAAAAGTACCTTTTCCTGGTGACAGGTGCACCAGCTTGTTTTTCAGTATTATTTGTCCGGATTGGACCTGAGGCTATTTTATTACTGGTCTGTTGCCGTTTTCCTTTTTGGCTTCACTGAGCTAATATAACGAGATATCATTCTCATCTTTTGAGGACTGTGTTTGGTTGTATTACCGACTTTTTACGAGCTAACGTTGGGTGCATTACAATCCTCAAGCAAGATAAGACTGTTCTCGTCTTCCGGTGGTATGATCTGTTCAGGAAGGTTTGCACCCCCGGGTTTAGCCATGAGGGATTTGTCTTTCGACTTGCCTGTTAGGAACTTCACCATCTGGGCTAAGGCGACGCCCGGCTCCTCATCCTCGGAGTCTTCGCTATCACTACCCACGTTAGAGCACTTTGCTGCCTCCCCCTTCTCCTTTCGGCCTTTGTCCGGGCACTTGCTCAACTTATGTTTGCCCCCGCACAACCGGCACCTCTTGCTGCACTTACCGGCGATGTGTCCCTTTTCAAAGCAGTTAAAACACTTTAGCCCCTTGCTCTTCTTGCTTTTCCCCATCATGCCCGCCTGTATGCTAAGACATACTCCATCGCGCAGACCCCGTGGAAGAAGTCTCTCTGATAGAAATAGTTCAATACACGACTACTCACTACTCCCTAGACAACAACTCAGCAACTACCGATCAAAAGACAACATGTAACATAGCTCTGCAACCATATGACCATCATACGTACACGAGTACGCACGCGGACTGACAGAACAAATCCTGTCTGCTGCATTACCACCCTACACGCTCCAAACACTATCGAAATGATAACAATACTTACTACCAATGAAATAGGTGTCCAAACCATCTCACAGCTATAAGACTAATCTATCTAAGCTGATTACTGACTTATTACCTTAGGAGTTAATGTTATGTCTAAGTTACGAGGCTAGCATTAAATTAACTTCCTTGACAGCTACGAGCTCTTTCCTAACTTACTTCCTTAGCTAACGGATTAGTTCTAGCTCAAATTAGGGTTACTAGGGCACTTTATAAACTCTCAGCACACTATGCGACGTAGTCCTGCCGCACGCCAAGACATACACATATGACATCTCGCTCTGCGCTAATTAGTCTAAGGCAACGCGGCTTGAGCTATGCTTTACTATTCTTTAAGCAAAAGCCTGCTGCTAATTACCCTAAACTGCATTAATATGCGATAATGTAACACTGCTGCCTGAATGTATAACAACCTGATGGCTATCCTGCGGCTCATGACTAGACACACACAAACAAGCACCAGGGCATTCCCCACACATGAGTAGTAATCACACATTCAATCACACGAAGAAGAAAGCACTCGAAGCCCCTCTAAATCAGTCTAGCTACCTCCCTCTCACTTACCTATCACTATCGTACGCGTGTATGATGTAATGTGACCATACACGAAAACATAAGGAAAGAGAGGTGAAGTCATGCATGAGAAGGTCATATGACTAAAACAATACAACATGAAAGTTTCATATTATGACAAATCAATCAACAACCTACATACAGACTCATCATCAGTGCACGCATCAATGAGGACACATGCTATGCTAGAGACAGACAATCATACATTTGAACAAGTACATCACTGTCTTGACAATATACTTGCTCTCTCCACCCTCTGTCGTAAGACTATCACGCTGTACTGACGTCTGTATTGACTGTCGCTGCGCGCTGACTATCCTGACTACACACATGTAACTATTATTTAGTAAATTTAGAACTGCCTGTTAGTTATGCTATTATTATTCGTTCTTGTGCTAATAGTCTCTCTCTCTCTCTCTCTTAACTTGACTTACGCTGACTACACTCTAGACACACAACACAACGCGCATATGTATATCTGTGCTATCAACCACAACAAACATGCCTCACTAGCCTATCTGTCATCTCGCTATGTGTAACATGCCTGCAAACCCACAAACAAACATAAGCACTGCTTATCCTTGCCTGCCTGAGCATGTCGAGCTCCTGTTGCGCTCTTACTGCCTATGCACATGACATGTCACTACACACAATCAAGTCATTGTTAAAACATGACGCATGCATCCACTAACTTTCCTAGTACTTGCGCACGCCTCTGCCAACATACAGTAAGCATAAGCATGAAACAAAGTGACATTGAACAGCTATACCGACTTAATTGACACATTCATACAGACACATGTCAACACATTGACTGAACACCACGCAATACATACATGGCTGTCTGTCGCCTTATCTGTGTATGCGTTAGCTATTCTATGCAACTTAGCATTCTTTACAGCTAGTTTACTTCTGCTAACTGTCTAGCTTGCTAGCTTACTGCTTACACAGCTCGTTCTTGGTATGTTTTGTGGCTCTGACTCATCTCACCCCCCTTTTTGCCTATCCGCTAGACTACCTGCCTTTAGAGTGGATAGTGGATGGGTAAAAATAAATCTGGTGGCTCTATACTCTCTCCTGCGTTTCTCTACTCTCTGTAGCTATCTGGCTATCTATTATTGCTTAATCTAAACGTAGCTATACAACGAGTGATGTAGAATTTTACAAACACACACGTACAACAACGCCCCAACAATTATTAACATAGGTATGTAGCTGAATGGAATGTAGATCAAGCAAAGACACATACATTACTGTCATCATGCAACACAACTCACTGCGACACACGACAACAACATTCCTAGCTATCTCGCTGTCTAGTATGTCACTGTGCTGTAAAGGAAACATACTATATCGCACATAGTACATATAATATAAGATTATATATTATAGTAAGACTAAATAACCACATATGCAAATGGGTAACAAGTGTGACACAAATGTGACATAAATATGACACAAATACTTTGAGGTAAAATGTGTCACAGATGTGGCACAAATATGACACAAAGTAACGGATCATCTGTGGCACATTTGTATCACAAATGTAAATTATATAATATTACATGGGATAAAAATAAGAAAAAAGTAAACTAGTATCAGATACGATTTAGTGTTATACTCATATGGTTGCGGCATGCCACAGGCAAACATATATAGTAAGATAAACGTATGTGATATGATGTGGTAATACAATCAACGACATCAACGACGACGATGTAGCTAGGAGTAGAGGTACTAACGATAGAACAGTGAAGGTCAGGTTAGATGGACACAATATTCATTGTGTCGTCAGTCATGACTCCGGGAAACAGGTAAGTATTCTCTTCCTGATGTTTGTTGTATTTCTGTACAACAACAACAACAACAATAATAATAATAATAATAATAACAATAATAATAACAATAACAATAATAATAATAATAACAATAATAATAATAATAATGAAGGTAATAATGATAATAATGATAATACTAATAGTATCACCATCATAATTGTCATTCATTATGATCATCATAATCATCAAAATTGTCATCATTATAAATATAGTAATATAACATAAACTAACATAACATAATATTATGACTATAACACAGTATGATAAGTGCCACATAGATAATATGTTATGTTGTATGAAATATAAATTATTAAAGCATAATATAATATAATATGATGTATACGTAATGTGACGATGTAATGTATGTCATGTGATGGTGTAGTGTAGTGTGTTGTAGTACTATGTTGTGTACTGATGTAATATATAACACAATATAATATAATATAATATAATATAATATAATATAATATAATATAATATAATATAATATAATATAATATAATATATATATTATAATATAATATAATATAATATAATATAATATAATATAATGTAAAGCTTAACCTTGGTCCGGATCCCAAGTCTTGTGTGTACATCGTATAATATCATATGTTATGTATATGTATATGCATGTCTTGATAATATGTATTACCTCTCAAGCATAGAGACAATAGGTCAAACACTACATATGCATATGCATTGCATTTACCGGCATATACATTGACACTGTGCAGTTGCACAAACAAAACAACACATTGCTAATCATACACTAGCAAAGCAGTCACACCCCCCCAACTCACTAACTACGCACTAATGCTATAATGCAGGGTACGTGAAATGAGTGGAATGACCTGTTGAACACTTCTTGTTCCTGTTGACTAACTAGCTAGCAAACAATGTCCTGCAAACTAATTAGCACAACTAAATGACATAAAATCATTTGTTCAGTTATAATTACCAACACGACCATAGACTCAGTAGGTATCTTACACGTCTGCTCAACCTAACATCTTGCCTACATCAATCTACCGTACAAACATCCTGCACGCAACTATTCATTCATGACGTTTCTTACTTACTTGCTACTCTATTAGCTTGCTATCTTATCCAAATTTGCTTTCCCCTGCCTGTGGTCCCTCAATTCTCTCTTGTCTCCAAATTACTTCCTGTTACTTTACAATTCTATCTTAACTGCCTCTCTTTCTGCGCTCTTTCTTTCTTTCTGTCTTAGTCAGCATCACTTTTAAACTTACCTCCTGTGAGACTATCTTTAGACCAACTCATGTCTATCCTTTCATTCTATCTTTGTCTGTACATGTCACCCCCCCCCCCCCCAATCCAGTCATTCATCCAACCAGACCATGAGGCAAGCAAATCAGCAGCAGACGAGATAAACACAATGAACACTGACAAACACTTATAAGATATCATGTCAATCAAATACCAAGCAAAAGAAACACACTTTTGAGCCTATGTACCTACCAAACTCTCTAAATACAGACAAACATGGAAACATTTAGTCAACACTCGCACTGCCTGACAGTGTTCAAGTTTTAAGATTCTACTCCCTATCCTTAGTTCTACCATCTATCTAACAGCAAGAGGAGTAAGATAAAAGAAAAAAGAAAGAAATCTGTATTATTACGCGGCCCAAGGTCCGTTGCTGGTCCATGAAGAAGAAAAGAAAAGGCGTTGACGCATGTTGACTCCCCAAGGGAACCAAACCACGACAGGCGAAGAACAATCCTGTCGTTGACGTCTGAAGTCTCTCTTTGCCTGTGCACACACGCGTGCTGAAACAAAGGAAGAGAACGAGGTGGAAGAGAGTCATGACTTCCCTTCTGTGGGTCTGTTAAGGGAACAGACCACCCTCCTGCCACTCCTGGCAACGAAGGCAACCACGAGCGCCAACACGCCACCAACGCATAGCAAAGCGAGCTGTCCAGTCTCATTCCCTGAGACTCAAAGGAAAAGAGAGAAGAAGAAGAAGAAGAAGAAGACCACGCGACTGTCACCTCCAGTGACTCGCAGACTAAAAACAAATAAAAGAACTCTGTCCGGAAAAATCGTCAAGATTCAGCTAACATGTCTGACAAAAATGAAAAGTTGTGGGAGCGTGAACTACCCACTCTTAGCTATAAGTAGCAACTAACTAAAGCAATATCTGTCCCTCGACTCTTATTTTGGGTCTTTGTCTTGGGGTTCAATCTATAAGACCTCTGAACTTTGCTCCGCGACGACTTGAGCAGAAAACTTTGAGCTCGTCCATGGTTCTGGACTCTTGCTGCTTTGCCGCTGCTGAGCTCTTACTCGCCAACCACCAGGTGAGGCTTTCCTTCAGTGACGATTGACGGTCACGCAAGTGCAGTCCGTTTTGCATCGTCTGCATCGCTTGCAGAGAAACGACTCTTCTTTTCTCAGATCACTCAAGGCTCCATAACCGTCCGAGACTTTATTAAGTCGTCCGGTTTACACAGAGGCTCTGAGTCAGTACGGTGAAGTACAGGTTTAAAGTCAGTTTCTCAAAAGAGTAAAAGACCTCATTTTATTTACTAGACATTGCACTTTGGCGTTTGAAGGCTGGAAGGAAAGTGAGAATGCAACTCTCTGATTGCGCAAAAGCGCGTGACTGATAAAGGTTAAAAGTTGTTACAGGAAGAGTATTCACACTGTAGAAGGATTCGAGCCAGAAAAGACATTCCAGACTTCTGTAGAAATACTGGAAACATCCTGTTCTATTGGCTAAATCCCCGAGATACAGTAAGGCAATACAAGGGAAAATGTCCGTAAGAAAATGGTAATGCGCCAATTGCGTACCGAACGGATATTACTAAGGGGAAAAATCTAACGGCTACCCTGCCAACTGCTCTATGGAATAGATAATTATCATTATGTAAACTAACTAAAGCCAATATTAATAAACTATATATTTATCATCCTAATGCTATCCACTAAGCTAGTAACATATATCTATATGTTTAGTTACTATACTAAGCAATAGACATAAGCTATCTCTGACGCACCCCCCGAAATCAATATTTTCAACAGAGTGAAATGTTGATTTCCAATCAAGAGATATATGATGTAAAAATGTGAAAAGTAAAGACAATATCGCATATACTGTCTCAGTGGCTCAAAAGAGGTCAACAAAAAATCAATATATATATAAATTATGCAGACCGACAAACAAATTAAGTGTGAAACACCGATAAGAACATAATCACACCATATAAGACAAACAAACGGAAACGTAACACCAACCACATCAAAACAAGCCTATCGCTCGAGCTATCATGCCAATCACTCACGCAATCAACAAGTAGAAGTAAATAGATATAAACTTCATGACAAAGCGACCAAAGCACATCAAGATATGATATCAACATAGTACGTATTACTCGCAAAACAATAATCTCGCCAACATAAGAACAATGGCACAGACGTCATCAAACCCAGCTATGACATATGCAAGCCAATCATATCAGGCATCATGCCATACGAGATAAAGACATAATTTATGTATGCGGTAACAAAAAATAAGAACAGAAAACAAACTTAGTTATGGTATGTCTGAACGACAACAAAAAAAAACAACATTGACGATATTTGAATTACAAAACGACCATTACAAGTCAAAACGAAGCGAAAACCAGCAAATGATCAACAATATGCAATAACCAGCCCTAGCTATGCTTATCGCTCATTCACCGCCGCTTAACTGTCTACACGCCCCCTCATCTTGCTTATGTCCTAGTCACATATGTGTATATAAGCTATATACATGACACATGAGTTATGCAACGCACTAACACACATGATGCACGTCCCGCGCTGCGCAAACATGCAACATTTGTCAATAAGGCACATACGTGTTAAGCATATTGTTTTTATTTTTACTTTAATTTCTGACTCCTGATTCGTCTTAGTGTATCTTTTCTGACGTGACGCTCCTGTCTAAGCTACCAGATGACATATACATCACATTGACATTGAAAAAAGTAATTATCCCCACCATGACAAAAGACCATACAAACACGCGCAAAACATCCCTGCTGTTTCAACATACAGTCATTCATCACCAAACATCGCTATGCAAAAGCACACAAGAAAATTAGTACATGACAAACTAATATCCTTGACTTCGCGCTATATACTTCTGCATTACAGCTGTACTGCTTCTATCCTGAGCTGTTATAGCTATCCACTAACTATGCAGATGGAAAAACTGTTCTGGATCAATTAAATTGTCTGCTTATTACATTAAAACTTGTTTTAGAGTTAAATCAGTGACATAGAGTAATACTATCATCAGCCAACCATAGACGCAACACATCGCCTGTCTACCTGGCTATTCTCGCAACTACGACACTATTCAACCCTAGTTGAGCTAACCCCAGCTAGCCTGCTGCGCTATATACTCCTAATCTAGCCTTGAGTACTATTAGTTACTACAGCACCCGCTTTAGTAACACTCTAGAGACTCATTCCTTAGAACTAGACTCTCGCACAGCCTCTTAACACAACTTGCAGCCTGCGCCTTCCTCGCTAAGTTAGTAAACTGTCCTAAGACTAGCTTCTGCGACTACTTGGCTAATCTTAGCTCGCTTTAGTACTATTACTACCTCCTAGTACTAATGCCTGTGTCCTAGACACCCCCCGAGCTCCTAGACCGCACCTATCTTACTTTAGCTGTCAGCCATAACTATAGCTATCCGCCATCATGCCCGCCTGTATGCTAAGACATACTCCATCGCGCAGACCCCGTGGAAGAAGTCTCTCTGATAGAAATAGTTCAATACACGACTACTCACTACTCCCTAGACAACAACTCAGCAACTACCGATCAAAAGACAACATGTAACATAGCTCTGCAACCATATGACCATCATACGTACACGAGTACGCACGCGGACTGACAGAACAAATCCTGTCTGCTGCATTACCACCCTACACGCTACAAACACTATCGAAATGATAACAATACTTACTACCAATGAAATAGGTGTCCAAACCATCTCACAGCTATAAGACTAATCTATCTAAGCTGATTACTGACTTATTACCTTAGGAGTTAATGTTATGTCTAAGTTACGAGGCTAGCATTAAATTAACTTCCTTGACAGCTACGAGCTCTTTCCTAACTTACTTCCTTAGCTAACGGATTAGTTCTAGCTCAAATTAGGGTTACTAGGGCACTTTATAAACTCTCAGCACACTATGCGACGTAGTCCTGCCGCACGCCAAGACATACACATATGACATCTCGCTCTGCGCTAATTAGTCTAAGGCAACGCGGCTTGAGCTATGCTTTACTATTCTTTAAGCAAAAGCCTGCTGCTAATTACCCTAAACTGCATTAATATGCGATAATGTAACACTGCTGCCTGAATGTATAACAACCTGATGGCTATCCTGCGGCTCATGACTAGACACACACAAACAAGCACCAGGGCATTCCCCACACATGAGTAGTAATCACACATTCAATCACACGAAGAAGAAAGCACTCGAAGCCCCTCTAAATCAGTCTAGCTACCTCCCTCTCACTTACATATCACTATCGTACGCGTGTATGATGTAATGTGACCATACACGAAAACATAAGGAAAGAGAGGTGAAGTCATGCATGAGAAGGTCATATGACTAAAACAATACAACATGAAAGTTTCATATTATGACAAATCAATCAACAACCTACATACAGACTCATCATCAGTGCACGCATCAATGAGGACACATGCTATGCTAGAGACAGACAATCATACATTTGAACAAGTACATCACTGTCTTGACAATATACTTGCTCTCTCCACCCTCTGTCGTAAGACTATCACGCTGTACTGACGTCTGTATTGACTGTCGCTGCGCGCTGACTATCCTGACTACACACATGTAACTATTATTTAGTAAATTTAGAACTGCCTGTTGGTTATGCTATTATTATTCGTTCTTGTGCTAATAGTCTCTCTCTCTCTCTCTCTTAACTTGACTTACGCTGACTACACTCTAGACACACAACACAACGCGCATATGTATATCTGTGCTATCAACCACAACAAACATGCCTCACTAGCCTATCTGTCGTCTCGCTATGTGTAACATGCCTGCAAACCCACAAACAAACATAAGCACTGCTTATCCTTGCCTGCCTGAGCATGTCGAGCTCCTGTTGCGCTCTTACTGCCTATGCACATGACATGTCACTACACACAATCAAGTCATTGTTAAAACATGACGCATGCATCCACTAACTTTCCTAGTACTTGCGCACGCCTCTGCCAACATACAGTAAGCATAAGCATGAAACAAAGTGACATTGAACAGCTATACCGACTTAATTGACACATTCATACAGACACATGTCAACACATTGACTGAACACCACGCAATACATACATGGCTGTCTGTCGCCTTATCTGTGTATGCGTTAGCTATTCTATGCAACTTAGCATTCTTTACAGCTAGTTTACTTCTGCTAACTGTCTAGCTTGCTAGCTTACTGCTTACACAGCTCGTTCTTGGTATGTTTTGTGGCTCTGACTCATCTCACCCCCCTTTTTGCCTATCCGCTAGACTACCTGCCTTTAGAGTGGATAGTGGATGGGTAAAAATAAATCTGGTGGCTCTATACTCTCTCCTGCGTTTCTCTACTCTCTGTAGCTATCTGGCTATCTATTATTGCTTAATCTAAACGTAGCTATACAACGAGTGATGTAGAATTTTACAAACACACACGTACAACAACGCCCCAACAATTATTAACATAGGTATGTAGCTGAATGGAATGTAGATCAAGCAAAGACACATACATTACTGTCATCATGCAACACAACTCACTGCGACACACGACAACAACATTCCTAGCTATCTCGCTGTCTAGTATGTCACTGTGCTGTAAAGGAAACATACTATATCGCACATAGTACATATAATATAAGATTATATATTATAGTAAGACTAAATAACCACATATGCAAATGGGTAACAAGTGTGACACAAATGTGACATAAATATGACACAAATACTCTGAGGTAAAATGTGTCACAGATGTGGCACAAATATGACACAAAGTAACGGATCATCTGTGGCACATTTGTATCACAAATGTAAATTATATAATATTACATTGGATAAAAATAAGAAAAAAGTAAACTAGTATCAGATACGATTATCATATGGTTGCGGCATGCCACAGGCAAACATATATAGTAAGATAAACGTATGTGATATGATGTGGTAATACAATCAACGACATCAACGACGACGATGTAGCTAGGAGTAGAGGTACTAACGATAGAACAGTGAAGGTCAGGTTAGATGGACACAATATTCATTGTGTCGTCAGTCATGACTCCGGGAAACAGGTAAGTATTCTCTTCCTGATGTTTGTTGTATTTCTGTACAACAACAACAACAACAACAATAATAATAATAATAATAACAATAACAATAACAATAATAATAGTGCTTCTCTGTCAATGGCTGATGCATTTCTGCACATGCGCCTCCATCGTCTCACCCGTGAGGGGAGTACGAAGAATTGACGATAAGCTCTAATGACACCCCCGCAAGGGCAGTTCCAACGCTTCCAGACGGGCCGGTATGTTCAATGAAAATACTGGTCCAGATGGATCGGTATGTTCAATGAAAATACTGGTGGCACCGACGGGAATCGAACTGGCGACAGGGCCCAGATGGTAGAACTTGACCACTGGGCTATCACGGTGTCCATAACAACAACAATAATAATAATAATAATAGGCTTCCTCAGACTATAGCATCAGATCCAGATCCTGGACATGTGCCTCCATTAATAATAATAATAATAATAACAATAATAATAATAATAATGAAGGTAATAATGATAATAATGATAATACTAATAGTATCACCATCATAATTGTCATTCATTATGATCATCATAATCATCAAAATTGTCATCATTATAAATATAGTAATATAACATAAACTAACATAACATAATATTATGACTATAACACAGTATGATAAGTGCCACATAGATAATATGTTATGTTGTATGAAATATAAATTATTAAAGCATAATATAATATAATATGATGTATACGTAATGTGACGATGTAATGTATGTCATGTGATGGTGTAGTGTAGTGTGTTGTAGTACTATGTTGTGTACTGATGTAATATATAACACAATATAATATAATATAATATAATATAATATAATATAATATAATATAATATATATAATATAATATAATATAATATAATATAATATAATATAATATAATATAATATAATATAATGTAAAGCTTAACCTTGGTCCGGATCCCAAGTCTTGTGTGTACATCGTATAATATCATATGTTATGTATATGTATATGCATGTCTTGATAATATGTATTACCTCTCAAGCATAGAGACAATAGGTCAAACACTACATATGCATATGCATTGCATTTACCGGCATATACATTGACACTGTGCAGTTGCACAAACAAAACAACACATTGCTAATCATACACTAGCAAAGCAGTCACACCCCCCCAACTCACTAACTACGCACTAATGCTATAATGCAGGGTACGTGAAATGAGTGGAATGACCTGTTGAACACTTCTTGTTCCTGTTGACTAACTAGCCAGCAAACAATGTCCTGCAAACTAATTAGCACAACTAAATGACATAAAATCATTTGTTCAGTTATAATTACCAACACGACCATAGACTCAGTAGGTATCTTACACGTCTGCTCAACCTAACATCTTGCCTACATCAATCTACCGTACAAACATCCTGCACGCAACTATTCATTCATGACGTTTCTTACTTACTTGCTACTCTATTAGCTTGCTATCTTATCCAAATTTGCTTTCCCCTGCCTGTGGTCCCTCAATTCTCTCTTGTCTCCAAATTACTTCCTGTTACTTTACAATTCTATCTTAACTGCCTCTCTTTCTGCGCTCTTTCTTTCTTTCTGTCTTAGTCAGCATCACTTTTAAACTTACCTCCTGTGAGACTATCTTTAGACCAACTCATGTCTATCCTTTCATTCTATCTTTGTCTGTACATGTCACCCCCCCCCCCCCCCCAATCCAGTCATTCATCCAACCAGACCATGAGGCAAGCAAATCAGCAGCAGACGAGATAAACACAATGAACACTGACAAACACTTATAAGATATCATGTCAATCAAATACCAAGCAAAAGAAACACACTTTTGAGCCTATGTACCTACCAAACTCTCTAAATACAGACAAACATGGAAACATTTAGTCAACACTCGCACTGCCTGACAGTGTTCAAGTTTTAAGATTCTACTCCCTATCCTTAGTTCTACCATCTATCTAACAGCAAGAGGAGTAAGATAAAAGAAAAAAGAAAGAAATCTGTACTATTACGCGGCCCAAGGTCCGTTGCTGGTCCATGAAGAAGAAAAGAAAAGGCGTTGACGCATGTTGACTCCCCAAGGGAACCAAACCACGACAGGCGAAGAACAATCCTGTCGTTGACGTCTGAAGTCTCTCTTTGCCTGTGCACACACGCGTGCTGAAACAAAGGAAGAGAACGAGGTGGAAGAGAGTCATGACTTCCCTTCTGTGGGTCTGTTAAGGGAACAGACCACCCTTCTGCCACTCCTGGCAACGAAGGCAACCACGAGCGCCAACACGCCACCAACGCATAGCAAAGCGAGCTGTCCAGTCTCATTCCCTGAGACTCAAAGGAAAAGAGAGAAGAAGAAGAAGAAGAAGAAGACCACGCGACTGTCACCTCCAGTGACTCGCAGACTAAAAACAAATAAAAGAACTCTGTCCGGAAAAATCGTCAAGATTCAGCTAACATGTCTGACAAAAATGAAAAGTTGTGGGAGCGTGAACTACCCACTCTTAGCTATAAGTAGCAACTAACTAAAGCAATATCTGTCCCTCGACTCTTATTTTGGGTCTTTGTCTTGGTGTTCAATCTATAAGACCTCTGAACTTTGCTCCGCGACGACTTGAGCAGAAAACTTTGAGCTCGTCCATGGTTCTGGACTCTTGCTGCTTTACCGCTGCTGAGCTCTTACTCGCCAACCACCAGGTGAGGCTTTCCTTCAGTGACGATTGACGGTCACGCAAGTGCAGTCCGTTTTGCATCGTCTGCATCGCTTGCAGAGAAACGACTCTTCTTTTCTCAGATCACTCAAGGCTCCATAACCGTCCGAGACTTTATTAAGTCGTCCGGTTTACACAGAGGCTCTGAGTCAGTACGGTGAAGTACCGGTTTAAAGTCAGTTTCTCAAAAGAGTAAAAGACCTCATTTTATTTACTAGACATTGCACTTTGGCGTTTGAAGGCTGGAAGGAAAGTGAGAATGCAACTCTCTGATTGCGCAAAAGCGCGTGACTGATAAAGGTTAAAAGTTGTTACAGGAAGAGTATTCACACTGTAGAAGGATTCGAGCCAGAAAAGACATTCCAGACTTCTGTAGAAATACTGGAAACATCCTGTTCTATTGGCTAAATCCCCGAGATACAGTAAGGCAATACAAGGGAAAATGTCCGTAAGAAAATGGTAATGCGCCAATTGCGTACCGAACGGATATTACTAAGGGGAAAAATCTAACTGCTACCCTGCCAACTGCTCTATGGAATAGATAATTATCATTATGTAAACTAACTAAAGCCAATATTAATAAACTATATATTTATCATCCTAATGCTATCCACTAAGCTAGTAACATATATCCATATGTTTAGTTACTATACTAAGCAATAGACATAAGCTATCTCTGACGCACCCCCCGAAATCAATATTTTCAACAGAGTGAAATGTTGATTTCCAATCAAGAGATATATGATGTAAAAATGTGAAAAGTAAAGACAATATCGCATATACTGTCTCAGTGGCTCAAAAGAGGTCAACAAAAAATTAATATATATATAAATTATGCAGACCGACAAACAAATTAAGTGTGAAACACCGATAAGAACATAATCACACCATATAAGACAAACAAACGGAAACGTAACACCAACCACATCAAAACAAGCCTATCGCTCGAGCTATCATGCCAATCACTCACGCAATCAACAAGTAGAAGTAAATAGATATAAACTTCATGACAAAGCGACCAAAGCACATCAAGATATGATATCAACATAGTACGTATTACTCGCAAAACAATAATCTCGCCAACATAAGAACAATGGCACAGACGTCATCAAACCCAGCTATGACATATGCAAGCCAATCATATCAGGCATCATGCCATACGAGATAAAGACATAATTTATGTATGCGGTAACAAAAAATAAGAACAGAAAACAAACTTAGTTATGGTATGTCTGAACGACAACAAAAAAAAACAACATTGACGATATTTGAATTACAAAACGACCATTACAAGTCAAAACGAAGCGAAAACCAGCAAATGATCAACAATATGCAATAACCAGCCCTAGCTATGCTTATCGCTCATTCACCGCCGCTTAACTGTCTACACGCCCCCTCATCTTGCTTATGTCCTAGTCACATATGTGTATATAAGCTATATACATGACACATGAGTTATGCAACGCACTAACACACATGATGCACGTCCCGCGCTGCGCAAACATGCAACATTTGTCAATAAGGCACATACGTGTTAAGCATATTGTTTTTATTTTTACTTTAATTTCTGATTCCTGATTCGTCTTAGTGTATCTTTTCTGACGTGACGCTCCTGTCTAAGCTACCAGATGACATATACATCACATTGACATTGAAAAAAGTAATTATCCCCACCATGACAAAAGACCATACAAACACGCGCAAAACATCCCTGCTGTTTCAACATACAGTCATTCATCACCAAACATCGCTATGCAAAAGCACACAAGAAAATTAGTACATGACAAACTAATATCCTTGACTTCGCGCTATATACTTCTGCATTACAGCTGTACTGCTTCTATCCTGAGCTGTTATAGCTATCCACTAACTATGCAGATGGAAAAACTGTTCTGGATCAATTAAATTGTCTGTTTATTACATTAAAACTTGTTTTAGAGTTAAATCAGTGACATAGAGTAATACTATCATCAGCCAACCATAGACGCAACACATCGCCTGTCTACCTGGCTATTCTCGCAACTACGACACTATTCAACCCTAGTTGAGCTAACCCCAGCTAGCCTGCTGCGCTATATACTCCTAATCTAGCCTTGAGTACTATTAGTTACTACAGCACCCGCTTTAGTAACACTCTAGAGACTCATTCCTTAGAACTAGACTCTCGCACAGCCTCTTAACACAACTTGCAGCCTGCGCCTTCCTCGCTAAGTTAGTAAACTGTCCTAAGACTAGCTTCTGCGACTACTTGGCTAATCTTAGCTCGCTTTAGTACTATTACTACCTCCTAGTACTAATGCCTGTGTCCTAGACACCCCCCGAGCTCCTAGACCGCACCTATCTTACTTTAGCTGTCAGCCATAACTATAGCTATCCGCCATCATGCCCGCCTGTATGCTAAGACATACTCCATCGCGCAGACCCCGTGGAAGAAGTCTCTCTGATAGAAATTGTTCAATACACGACTACTCACTACTCCCTAGACAACAACTCAGCAACTACCGATCAAAAGACAACATGTAACATAGCTCTGCAACCATATGACCATCATACGTACACGAGTACGCACGCGGACTGACAGAACAAATCCTGTCTGCTGCATTACCACCCTACACGCTCCAAACACTATCGAAATGATAACAATACTTACTACCAATGAAATAGGTGTCCAAACCATCTCACAGCTATAAGACTAATCTATCTAAGCTGATTACTGACTTATTACCTTAGGAGTTAATGTTATGTCTAAGTTACGAGGCTAGCATTAAATTAACTTCCTTGACAGCTACGAGCTCTTTCCTAACTTACTTCCTTAGCTAACGGATTAGTTCTAGCTCAAATTAGGGTTACTAGGGCACTTTATAAACTCTCAGCACACTATGCGACGTAGTCCTGCCGCACGCCAAGACATACACATATGACATCTCGCTCTGCGCTAATTAGTCTAAGGCAACGCGGCTTGAGCTATGCTTTACTATTCTTTAAGCAAAAGCCTGCTGCTAATTACCCTAAACTGCATTAATATGCGATAATGTAACACTGCTGCCTGAATGTATAACAACCTGATGGCTATCCTGCGGCTCATGACTAGACACACACAAACAAGCACCAGGGCATTCCCCACACATGAGTAGTAATCACACATTCAATCACACGAAGAAGAAAGCACTCGAAGCCCCTCTAAATCAGTCTAGCTACCTCCCTCTCACTTACCTATCACTATCGTACGCGTGTATGATGTAATGTGACCATACACGAAAACATAAGGAAAGAGAGGTGAAGTCATGCATGAGAAGGTCATATGACTAAAACAATACAACATGAAAGTTTCATATTATGACAAATCAATCAACAACCTACATACAGACTCATCATCAGTGCACGCATCAATGAGGACACATGCTATGCTAGAGACAGACAATCATACATTTGAACAAGTACATCACTGTCTTGACAATATACTTGCTCTCTCCACCCTCTGTCGTAAGACTATCACGCTGTACTGACGTCTGTATTGACTGTCGCTGCGCGCTGACTATCCTGACTACACACATGTAACTATTATTTAGTAAATTTAGAACTGCCTGTTAGTTATGCTATTATTATTCGTTCTTGTGCGAATAGTCTCTCTCTCTCTCTCTTAACTTGACTTATGCTGACTACACTCTAGACACACAACACAACGCGCATATGTATATCTGTGCTATCAACCACAACAAACATGCCTCACTAGCCTATCTGTCGTCTCGCTATGTGTAACATGCCTGCAAACCCACAAACAAACATAAGCACTGCTTATCCTTGCCTGCCTGAGCATGTCGAGCTCCTGCTGCGCTCTTACTGCCTATGCACATGACATGTCACTACACACAATCAAGTCATTGTTAAAACATGACGCATGCATCCACTAACTTTCCTAGTACTTGCGCACGCCTCTGCCAACATACAGTAAGCATAAGCATGAAACAAAGTGACATTGAACAGCTATACCGACTTAATTGACACATTCATACAGACACATGTCAACACATTGACTGAACACCACGCAATACATACATGGCTGTCTGTCGCCTTATCTGTGTCTGCGTTAGCTATTCTATGCAATTTAGCATTCTTTACAGCTAGTTTACTTCTGCTAACTGTCTAGCTTGCTAGCTTACTGCTTACACAGCTCGTTCTTGGTATGTTTTGTGGCTCTGACTCATCTCACCCCCCTTTTTGCCTATCCGCTAGACTACCTGCCTTTAGAGTGGATAGTGGATGGGTAAAAATAAATCTGGTGGCTCTATACTCTCTCCTGCGTTTCTCTACTCTCTGTAGCTATCTGGCTATCTATTATTGCTTAATCTAAACGTAGCTATACAACGAGTGATGTAGAATTTTACAAACACACACGTACAACAACGCCCCAACAATTATTAACATAGGTATGTAGCTGAATGGAATGTAGATCAAGCAAAGACACATACATTACTGTCATCATGCAACACAACTCACTGCGACACACGACAACAACATTCCTAGCTATCTCGCTGTCTAGTATGTCACTGAGCTGTAAAGGAAACATACTATATCGCACATAGTACATATAATATAAGATTATATATTATAGTAAGACTAAATAACCACATATGCAAATGGGTAACAAGTGTGACACAAATGTGACATAAATATGACACAAATACTTTGAGGTAAAATGTGTCACAGATGTGGCACAAATATGACACAAAGTAACGGATCATCTGTGGCACATTTGTATCACAAATGTAAATTATATAATATTACATTGGATAAAAATAAGAAAAAAGTAAACTAGTATCAGATACGATTCTCATATGGTTGCGGCATGCCACAGGCAAACATATATAGTAAGATAAACGTATGTGATATGATGTGGTAATACAATCAACGACATCAACGACGACGATGTAGCTAGGAGTAGAGGTACTAACGATAGAACAGTGAAGGTCAGGTTAGATGGACACAATATTCATTGTGTCGTCAGTCATGACTCCGGGAAACAGGTAAGTATTCTCTTCCTGATGTTTGTTGTATTTCTGTACAACAACAACAACAACAACAATAATAATAATAATAATAACAATAGTGCTCCTCTGTCAATGGCTGATGCAAATCTGCACATGCGCCTCCATCGTCTCACCCGTGAGGGGAGTACGAAGAATTGACGATAGGCTCTATGACACCCCCGCAAGGACAGTTCCAACACTTCCAGACGGACCGGTATGTTCAATGAAAATACTGGTGGCACCGACTGGAATCGAACTGGCGACAGGGCCCAGTAATAATAACAATAATAATAACAATAATAATAGTGCTTCTCTGTCAATGGCTGATGCATTTCTGCACATGCGCCTCCATCGTCTCACCCGTGAGGGGAGTACGAAGAATTGACGATAAGCTCTAATGACACCCCCGCAAGGGCAGTTCCAACACTTCCAGACGGGCCGGTATGTTCAATGAAAATACTGGTCCAGATGGATCGGTATGTTCAATGAAAATACTGGTGGCACCGACGGGAATCGAACTGGCGACAGGGCCCAGATGGTAGAACTTGACCACTGGGCTATCACGGTGTCCATAACAACAACAATAATAATAATAATAATAATAACAATAATAATAATAATAATGAAGGTAATAATGATAATAATGATAATACTAATAGTATCACCATCATAATTGTCATTCATTATGATCATCAAAATTGTCATCATTATAAATATAGTAATATAACATAAACTAACATAACATAATATTATGACTATAACACAGTATGATAAGTGCCACATAGATAATATGTTATGTTGTATGAAATATAAATTATTAAAGCATAATATAATATAATATGATGTATACGTAATGTGACAATGTAATGTATGTCATGTGATGGTGTAGTGTAGTGTGTTGTAGTACTATGTTGTGTACTGATGTAATATATAACACAATATAATATAATATAATATAATATAATATAATATAATATAATATATATAATATAATATAATATAATATAATATAATATAATATAATATAATATAATATAATATAATATAATATAATATAATATAATATAATATAATATAATATAATATAATATAATATAATGTAAAGCTTAACCTTGGTCCGGATCCCAAGTCTTGTGTGTACATCGTATAATATCATATGTTATGTATATGTATATGCATGTCTTGATAATATGTATTACCTCTCAAGCATAGAGACAATAGGTCAAACACTACATATGCATATGCATTGCATTTACCGGCATATACATTGACACTGTGCAGTTGCACAAACAAAACAACACATTGCTAATCATACACTAGCAAAGCAGTCACACCCCCCCAACTCACTAACTACGCACTAATGCTATAATGCAGGGTACGTGAAATGAGTGGAATGACCTGTTGAACACTTCTTGTTCCTGTTGACTAACTAGCTAGCAAACAATGTCCTGCAAACTAATTAGCACAACTAAATGACATAAAATCATTTGTTCAGTTATAATTACCAACACGACCATAGACTCAGTAGGTATCTTACACGTCTGCTCAACCTAACATCTTGCCTACATCAATCTACCGTACAAACATCCTGCACGCAGCTATTCATTCACGACGTTTCTTACTTACTTGCTACTCTATTAGCTTGCTATCTTATCCAAATTTGCTTTCCCCTGCCTGTGGTCCCTCAATTCTCTCTTGTCTCCAAATTACTTCCTGTTACTTTACAATTCTATCTTAACTGCCTCTCTTTCTGCGCTCTTTCTTTCTTTCTGTCTTAGTCAGCATCACTTTTAAACTTACCTCCTGTGAGACTATCTTTAGACCAACTCATGTCTATCCTTTCATTCTATCTTTGTCTGTACATGTCACCCCCCCCCCCCCCCCAATCCAGTCATTCATCCAACCAGACCATGAGGCAAGCAAATCAGCAGCAGACGAGATAAACACAATGAACACTGACAAACACTTATAAGATATCATGTCAATCAAATACCAAGCAAAAGAAACACACTTTTGAGCCTATGTACCTACCAAACTCTCTAAATACAGACAAACATGGAAACATTTAGTCAACACTCGCACTGCCTGACAGTGTTCAAGTTTTAAGATTCTACTCCCTATCCTTAGTTCTACCATCTATCTAACAGCAAGAGGAGTAAGATAAAAGAAAAAAGAAAGAAATCTGTACTATTACGCGGCCCAAGGTCCGTTGCTGGTCCATGAAGAAGAAAAGAAAAGGCGTTGACGCATGTTGACTCCCCAAGGGAACCAAACCACGACAGGCGAAGAACAATCCTGTCGTTGACGTCTGAAGTCTCTCTTTGCCTGTGCACACACGCGTGCTGAAACAAAGGAAGAGAACGAGGTGGAAGAGAGTCATGACTTCCCTTCTGTGGGTCTGTTAAGGGAACAGACCACCCTCCTGCCACTCCTGGCAACGAAGGCAACCACGAGCGCCAACACGCCACCAACGCATAGCAAAGCGAGCTGTCCAGTCTCATTCCCTGAGACTCAAAGGAAAAGAGAGAAGAAGAAGAAGAAGAAGAAGACCACGCGACTGTCACCTCCAGTGACTCGCAGACTAAAAACAAATAAAAGAACTCTGTCCGGAAAAATCGTCAAGATTCAGCTAACATGTCTGACAAAAATGAAAAGTTGTGGGAGCGTGAACTACCCACTCTTAGCTATAAGTAGCAACTAACTAAAGCAATATCTGTCCCTCGACTCTTATTTTGGGTCTTTGTCTTGGTGTTCAATCTATAAGACCTCTGAACTTTGCTCCGCGACGACTTGAGCAGAAAACTTTGAGCTCGTCCATGGTTCTGGACTCTTGCTGCTTTACCGCTGCTGAGCTCTTACTCGCCAACCACCAGGTGAGGCTTTCCTTCAGTGACGATTGACGGTCACGCAAGTGCAGTCCGTTTTGCATCGTCTGCATCGCTTGCAGAGAAACGACTCTTCTTTTCTCAGATCACTCAAGGCTCCATAACCGTCCGAGACTTTATTAAGTCGTCCGGTTTACACAGAGGCTCTGAGTCAGTACGGTGAAGTACCGGTTTAAAGTCAGTTTCTCAAAAGAGTAAAAGACCTCATTTTATTTACTAGACATTGCACTTTGGCGTTTGAAGGCTGGAAGGAAAGTGAGAATGCAACTCTCTGATTGCGCAAAAGCGCGTGACTGATAAAGGTTAAAAGTTGTTACAGGAAGAGTATTCACACTGTAGAAGGATTCGAGCCAGAAAAGACATTCCAGACTTCTGTAGAAATACTGGAAACATCCTGTTCTATTGGCTAAATCCCCGAGATACAGTAAGGCAATACAAGGGAAAATGTCCGTAAGAAAATGGTAATGCGCCAATTGCGTACCGAACGGATATTACTAAGGGGAAAAATCTAACTGCTACCCTGCCAACTGCTCTATGGAATAGATAATTATCATTATGTAAACTAACTAAAGCCAATATTAATAAACTATATATTTATCATCCTAATGCTATCCACTAAGCTAGTAACATATATCCATATGTTTAGTTACTATACTAAGCAATAGACATAAGCTATCTCTGACGCACCCCCCGAAATCAATATTTTCAACAGAGTGAAATGTTGATTTCCAATCAAGAGATATATGATGTAAAAATGTGAAAAGTAAAGACAATATCGCATATACTGTCTCAGTGGCTCAAAAGAGGTCAACAAAAAATTAATATATATATAAATTATGCAGACCGACAAACAAATTAAGTGTGAAACACCGATAAGAACATAATCACACCATATAAGACAAACAAACGGAAACGTAACACCAACCACATCAAAACAAGCCTATCGCTCGAGCTATCATGCCAATCACTCACGCAATCAACAAGTAGAAGTAAATAGATATAAACTTCATGACAAAGCGACCAAAGCACATCAAGATATGATATCAACATAGTACGTATTACTCGCAAAACAATAATCTCGCCAACATAAGAACAATGGCACAGACGTCATCAAACCCAGCTATGACATATGCAAGCCAATCATATCAGGCATCATGCCATACGAGATAAAGACATAATTTATGTATGCGGTAACAAAAAATAAGAACAGAAAACAAACTTAGTTATGGTATGTCTGAACGACAATAAAAAAAAACAACATTGACGATATTTGAATTACAAAACGACCATTACAAGTCAAAACGAAGCGAAAACCAGCAAATGATCAACAATATGCAATAACCAGCCCTAGCTATGCTTATCGCTCATTCACCGCCGCTTAACTGTCTACACGCCCCCTCATCTTGCTTATGTCCTAGTCACATATGTGTATATAAGCTATATACATGACACATGAGTTATGCAACGCACTAACACACATGATGCACGTCCCGCGCTGCGCAAACATGCAACATTTGTCAATAAGGCACATACGTGTTAAGCATATTGTTTTTATTTTTACTTTAATTTCTGATTCCTGATTCGTCTTAGTGTATCTTTTCTGACGTGACGCTCCTGTCTAAGCTACCAGATGACATATACATCACATTGACATTGAAAAAAGTAATTATCCCCACCATGACAAAAGACCATACAAACACGCGCAAAACATCCCTGCTGTTTCAACATACAGTCATTCATCACCAAACATCGCTATGCAAAAGCACACAAGAAAATTAGTACATGACAAACTAATATCCTTGACTTCGCGCTATATACTTCTGCATTACAGCTGTACTGCTTCTATCCTGAGCTGTTATAGCTATCCACTAACTATGCAGATGGAAAAACTGTTCTGGATCAATTAAATTGTCTGCTTATTACATTAAAACTTGTTTTAGAGTTAAATCAGTGACATAGAGTAATACTATCATCAGCCAACCATAGACGCAACACATCGCCTGTCTACCTGGCTATTCTCGCAACTACGACACTATTCAACCCTAGTTGAGCTAACCCCAGCTAGCCTGCTGCGCTATATACTCCTAATCTAGCCTTGAGTACTATTAGTTACTACAGCACCCGCTTTAGTAACACTCTAGAGACTCATTCCTTAGAACTAGACTCTCGCACAGCCTCTTAACACAACTTGCAGCCTGCGCCTTCCTCGCTAAGTTAGTAAACTGTCCTAAGACTAGCTTCTGCGACTACTTGGCTAATCTTAGCTCGCTTTAGTACTATTACTACCTCCTAGTACTAATGCCTGTGTCCTAGACAACCCCCGAGCTCCTAGACCGCACCTATCTTACTTTAGCTGTCAGCCATAACTATAGCTATCCGCCATCATGCCCGCCTGTATGCTAAGACATACTCCATCGCGCAGACCCCGTGGAAGAAGTCTCTCTGATAGAAATAGTTCAATACACGACTACTCACTACTCCCTAGACAACAACTCAGCAACTACCGATCAAAAGACAACATGTAACATAGCTCTGCAACCATATGACCATCATACGTACACGAGTACGCACGCGGACTGACAGAACAAATCCTGTCTGCTGCATTACCACCCTACACGCTCCAAACACTATCGAAATGATAACAATACTTACTACCAATGAAATAGGTGTCCAAACCATCTCACAGCTATAAGACTAATCTATCTAAGCTGATTACTGACTTATTACCTTAGGAGTTAATGTTATGTCTAAGTTACGAGGCTAGCATTAAACTAACTTCCTTGACAGCTACGAGCTCTTTCCTAACTTACTTCCTTAGCTAACGGATTAGTTCTAGCTCAAATTAGGGTTACTAGGGCACTTTATAAACTCTCAGCACACTATGCGACGTAGTCCTGCCGCACGCCAAGACTTACACATATGACATCTCGCTCTGCGCTAATTAGTCTAAGGCAACGCGGCTTGAGCTATGCTTTACTATTCTTTAAGCAAAAGCCTGCTGCTAATTACCCTAAACTGCATTAATATGCGATAATGTAACACTGCTGCCTGAATGTATAACAACCTGATGGCTATCCTGCGGCTCATGACTAGACACACACAAACAAGCACCAGGGCATTCCCCACACATGAGTAGTAATCACACATTCAATCACACGAAGAAGAAAGCACTCGAAGCCCCTCTAAATCAGTCTAGCTACCTCCCTCTCACTTACCTATCACTATCGTACGCGTGTATGATGTAATGTGACCATACACGAAAACATAAGGAAAGAGAGGTGAAGTCATGCATGAGAAGGTCATATGACTAAAACAATACAACATGAAAGTTTCATATTATGACAAATCAATCAACAACCTACATACAGACTCATCATCAGTGCACGCATCAATGAGGACACATGCTATGCTAGAGACAGACAATCATACATTTGAACAAGTACATCACTGTCTTGACAATATACTTGCTCTCTCCACCCTCTGTCGTAAGACTATCACGCTGTACTGACGTCTGTATTGACTGTCGCTGCGCGCTGACTATCCTGACTACACACATGTAACTATTATTTAGTAAATTTAGAACTGCCTGTTAGTTATGCTATTATTATTCGTTCTTGTGCTAATAGTCTCTCTCTCTCTCTCTTAACTTGACTTACGCTGACTACACTCTAGACACACAACACAACGCGCATATGTATATCTGTGCTATCAACCACAACAAACATGCCTCACAATGAGTTAGTAGATGATACAGAAAATCTCGGCGAGAATTTTTGCAAATTCTAGCCTTCGTTTTCTGTCTCGCACCCTCTCCTGTTGATAGTTCTAAAATAAGTACTAAGCCTCAAAACAGCAAAATAAAAAAGCAAAATTTTTGATAAATACAAGAAAGCAAAATAAATAAATTCGTTTTCCTGTATTTCAAAAAACAAGACGAAAAAAAATGATACCCACAAAAAAGCAGTAAAAAAAAATGAGACCCATAAAAAAGCAGTAAAAAATCCAACAAGTAAATACAAAGCATCAAAATCAATAAATTAGTCCCTCGGGACAATTGACGATAGCACGCTATCGACTAAATTTTACTACTATAGGTACCACTATAGCACACTTATCTATTTTTTTATTTTTTTATAAAATATTTCACAAATTTTTTTTATAAAAATTGTCTGGGAATGGAAAGACTAAAAGAATTCTTTAGTTCCTCCGTATCCCCGCTTGAAAACCATACTTTTGCCTTTCTATTTCTTTTACTTGTTCTGATGTTTTCTGGTTCTATTTCTTCAATCCTTCTACAGCACACTTCAAGAAAACATGTATGACATATTTTTATTTATCATTTAAAGAATTACAAGTGTCATAATATAGAATGAGTGAGAGAACAATCAGAAAAGTTTCAAAAGGCGGAATATGTATTCAAAAAAATGAAATCGTTATAAGGTGGAAAGAAAATGGAGAACAAAAAAGAAAAATAATTTACATTGGAAAAAAGAGGACAAAGGAAGAAGCAGAAAAGCAAGCAAGGGAGTTTTACGAAAAGGAAATATTATCAAAATACGAAGAAGATAATAAAAATACAGATTACAAACAATTATCAAAGCAAAAGCAAAACAATTGCAGAAAAGAAAGAAGCAAACAAACATATACATGTGTATGTGGTAAAACTATAAAAATATATAGCAAATACGAACACGAAAAAAGCCAATCACATAGAGACTTCTTTGCGGAGAAAGAGGAAATTATGTTAGGCGGTCATAAAGTAATTCGTATAGCATATAGAAACGATGATATTGAAAGATATTATGAAAATAAAAAAACAAATAATTAATTTTATTTTAAACAAATATTATTTATATGTATATAACAAAGATTTTGAAAATCTTTGAGCAAAGTTTCTATAAAATGACAACGACGAGAGTTGTGGGTGTTTCATTTGATGGGAGACAAGATAATATTTCTTATCTCCGAAAAAGTAGTGAAAAAGTTTTTATTCAACACGAGCCAGAAAACAAATTTGATAAAAATGCGATAAAGGTTGAAACAGAAAGCGGAAAACAACTCGGATATATCAGCAAGCACTTAGCAGAAACACTAAAGATTAAAGGAAGGAAACAAATATATTATTCAATCTATGGAGGAGGGGCAGGAAAACATTATGGAATTGAAATTACTATCCCTTGATAATTAATTTTATATATTAAAGATTATTTTTTTATTATATATACACAAAGATGGGGAGAAAACCGTTATACAAAACACCAGAAGAGAAAAAGGAAGCCTTACGGAGAAAGGCGAGAGAGTTTATACAAAAAGATCCAGAAAGACATAGACAAAAGTCAATGGAATACTACAATCAAAACAAAGCAATAATAGCAGAACTGAGAAAGAAAAAAAGAGATGAAGTAAAGCAAGCATTACTTAAGTTGAAAAGAATGGAGGATGTAATGAAATGAATTTCTATTTAAATAGAAGATATTATTATATATAAATATAACAGATAATTTATTATTATTTTTTATTATTTTTGTATCCGCTTTGATATAAAAAAAGTATGCCACCACCTTTGCCACCCAGACCAACGAAGGAAAATGTAGAACTAGCGAAGGTAAGGGCGAACTTAAGGGAAACTAAGACACAAGAAGCGAAGAAGCGTGAGGTAAAACTTGTAGAACTAAGACCAATAAAAAACAGAGGTATAAATGGATATACATACCCCTTCAGAGACCTTGACATTAACTTCTATGATATGGATGCGATTGAAATATCAATTATGAAAGCAGTGAAGGATGTTAAAAATAGAGGTTTTACAAACGAAGCAAGTCTTCATGTCAAGTTTGCTTATATGACGGATATTGATGATGAAAAGTTTTATAGATGGAAAACTTTCAATTCAGTTAAGTTAAAAGACATGGATGACTTGTTTCGTGATATATATCTATACAACGAACAAAATCTTGAAGCCAGTGCGAATGGATATGATAGAGTTATTCAACGTATGATTATTCAAATTATTCAAATTATTCAAGAAGATGGAGGTGGTTGTAATCTCTCAGGAAGTGATAAGAAACATAAAACAGATGAAGGAATTCATATTAATCCAAGGAGTAAGGATAATAATTGTTTCTTCTATGTTTTTAAGGATATATTAAATTTACCAATGAAAGGTAAATCAAAACTCAATAAAAAAGTATGTAATGATATTAGGCAAGAATTCAAACTTGAACATAATTCATATATACCACTTTCAATAGGATATGAAATCTTAAAAAAATATTGTATTGAAGGTAAGTATTTTGAATTGACTGATGCGACAACCAAACAGACATTCAAAAACTATGAAGACCCTTTAATATCCGCGGATGTGCTTTGCTATCTAAGCAAGGGACATTATATGGGTTTTATAAAGAGGAATAAAAATAGGTGTCCAGATTGCTTTTCAACTTATTTTAATAAACACACTTGTAATATTAAGCGACAGACTTATGCAGCGGCTAAATTAAGGAAACAAAAAGACCGCTATGAAAGTTTATTAACAACCTTTAAGGAGATGAGTTATAATAATCAAGATGAGATTTTTCATTATGATTTAGAAACATATGGAAATACGCTTGAAATCCATACCGCGTATATAGCAGGTTATACGATTGCGGATATTGGTTTTAAATATGTTGCTGGCGATGATTGTATTTCAAAACTCATTGATATAATCTTTCAATATGCGGATGACTTAGCGAAAAGAAAACCAAAAGCAACATTTTATGTTAATGCTTTTAATGGTAGTAAATTTGACCATTACTTCTTACAAAAAGAATTTATTAAAAGAAAGATAAAAAGCACACCTTTAATTAATAATGGGGCGATAATTTCAATGGAATACAAAAATATGAAATTCTGGGACTTATCTAAGCACACTGAAGGGAGCCTTAAAAAGAACCTTGAAAGTTTGGGATGTAATGTTTTAAAAGGCTATTTTGACCATGAAAAAGCGAAACGATGGGAAGAAATGTGCGATGATATGAAAAAAGAATGTTTATTGTATCTAGAAAAAGATGTTATGGGATTGAAGGAACTATACAAAACACTAAATAAACCGATATATGAAGAACATAAAACGAACTTATCGGAGTTTATGTCTACGTCTTCTTTAACCTTTAACCTTTGGAAAAAGAAAATTGATAAACAATACATAATTCAACTTCCAAAGTTAGAACAAGAAGCGGATTTTAGAAAAGCATTATATGGGGCAAGGACTTATCCAAGCAAGAGGAGATTTATATCCGAACAATATCAAAAATACACAAACGGCGAAATTGACTTTGATGAGGTTGAAGATTATCTTATTGATGCGGATGTTGTAAGTCTTTATCCAACGGCAATGCTTGAAAATTATATGACGGGTGAAATTAAGAAATGCGAAGGAGAAATGAAAGGGAAACTCGGGATATATAATGTTGATTACATATCTCCAAAAAATCTATTACACCCGAGAGTGCCATTCCGTGATAGCAAAGGATGCTTAAAATGGGAGTTAAGAGATATGAAAGACCAATGGCTTACTTCTGTTGATATTGAAGATATGATTGAACTTGGATATCAAGTCAAAATCATTCGTGGCTATTATACAGAAGGAGCCGAACCAGTATTCAAGGATTACATATTAGAGTTATTTAAACGAAAACAAAATTCAAAAAAAGGCACACCGCAGTATTTATTAGCAAAGTTATTTATGAATGCTTTATATGGTAAGACCATTCAGAGACCAATAAACACCGTGAGCAAATTCATAACAAAAAATCATGAGTATTGGAAATTCTGTGCTAAACATGTGATAACCGATATTGAAAAGTTTGAAGAGGCTAATGGTGAATTATGGTTAATTTCTGGTATTCCAAGGGATGACAAATTGAAAGAAGAAAAAATTACAAAGCCCACTCACTGCGGAGCATTTATCCTAGCATACAGCAGACGAATTATGTATAAGTATATGACCGAAGCCAATCCAAACAACGACCCCGACAGAGATTATTATTACACGGATACAGACAGCATTCAAAGTCATGTAAGAAACATTGAACGGATTAAAAGATTTAGGGATAAAACAATCGGCGGAATGGATGATGACCTTGGAACAGATTGTAAAATAATAAGAGGAATATGGGTAGCACCAAAATTGTATATGTTGGAGTATGTAAAGAAAGGGGAAGAAAAAGGTAAAACTCATTTCCACTTTAGAGGAAAAGGTTTAGATTTGAAAAAGTTAAATCCAACCGCTTATGAATTAATGGATAAGGGTGAAAGTTTAACTAATACCAGAGACTTTATAATGAAGAAAATACATACTAGCAGAAACAGCAAACAACAACATATTGAACACTTTAGCATACACCACCAAAAGAATGTAGTAAAAGTAGTTAATAAAACAAGATGGTGCGGGCGTGAGTTTATCAATGAAAATGATAGTATCCCTTACGGCTTTGATATTTGAGAATTTCACTTCGTGCTACGCACTCTCGCTATGGATTCAACTTGTTGAATCTATATTCTCAAACATCGTCCATTATTAAAGTATAAAACGATGTTTTATGAAGATACGAAGTATCTGAATAAAATATCAATTAATTAATTTTTTCCATAAAATTTTTTACCACTCTATATAGACCGATGACCACCCTCACCAGATTATGTGAGAAGTTTGAGAAACTCTCTATTGAAAATAAAAAAAGAAACATTTTCTATTACCGATGTTAAAAAGATAATTACTGACGAAATCCAAATGATTGAAAATGCGCGGGCAGGAAAGCCAAAGGATACTTTTCCATTTGGTAAATATCGTGGCAAGAAAATTCAAGATATAGCGGTTATTGATAAGCCATACCTTGAATGGGTTATGAAACAGCCGTGGTTTGATAAATTTACTGACATTAAAAGTGAAGTAAAAAAATATATATGATATTTTGTTCTGACTGCCGTCATCACAAAACATCGTTTTCTTTTAATTATTTTTTCTTAAAATTTTTTCCGATGTTTTAGAATAAGCGAGAGTGCGTAGCACGAAGCGCAATTCTAAAATATCATGGCCGACCTCAACACCAAACAAGACTACTTGAATGAAATTGAAAAATGGAACCTTGATAGTAATGTCAAAAAGCCATCAATTAAATGGACTAAGCCCGACATTGTTTCTTTCTATGAGCAATACAAGCCAAGGGACGATAATGTTAAAGTAGTTATTCCGTTAGAGGAGACATTGACGAAAATGATGGAGGAAGAAAGCACTCCTTTTACGGCAACCGATTTGAAAGAAACGGGGATTACTGAAATAAAGGCTATTGTAGGAGAAGAGATAGCGACTGCTACATGTACAGAAGAAGGTTGTGTATTAAAGAAAGCGAGCGACACCACTCCTATTGTAAAAGGTAATGTTAAAAAAATAATACCAAAAAAGATAAAGTAAATGATATTTCGTATTAGTTCTTTTTTTGCTTCATTGGTCCTCTATAAAATTAACAATAACATTAATATTACTACCAGCCCCAGCCGACACAGCCTTTTGTGTGAATGTCAAAATATCACTCGGTGTTAATTGAATGTCATAAGTTCTGAGATTAATCTGCTGTGTTGATGCCCCATTTACATAAAGTTTAAAAATTGTTGTTCCATTCGCTACAGCGGTTGCTTTAGTATCTATATCTACGATTGAAGTTTTAGCATCCACATCAACAAAACCAGCCCCCGTCAGTGTTCCGTTCAATATCATTTTTACAATATTTGATTTTGTATCCTCATTAGTAATACTTATTAATGAAGGAAAGACATTTGAATAATTGGTTAGACTATTGTTGAATAGTGCTTTATTCCTGATACTTAAAATGGGGCTTTCGGTGGTGCTTGTTTTTTCGTCTCCTTCCGTCGTGTTTGTAATACTTGTATTAATAGTGTTGGTTCCTTCAACAAACAAACTACAACTGGCTGTTTTTAAAATTTGTATCCCTTCACCTCCATTAGCATTAAATATACCAGCAGAAAATGGTAAAGTTGTATTTCGCAGACTTACACCTGTATGAGCATTCGCATACTTAATTGTATGGACTAATTGAAATTCGCCCGTCTTTGGATTTTCAATAGAAAACGTAATAGCACCAAAGCCTAAATATTGAAATTGAATTTGAAATACATTTCCTTTACTCCAATCCATAAGTGGCATATCGCCCGTCCCGTCGCACGGGTCGTCCCAGTCTTCTTGTTGAATAAAATTTTCATCTCCTGCTATTGAATGAAGAATGTGCATTCCTGCGGCATCATCCATAAAGAAATAGAATCCGTTGTTGACATCACTTTCTCCTATTCCTATAAATGATTGATAGCCTTCGGTTTCATCTGTATCCCATAAAGCAGTAAAGCGACACATAATTCCAGTTCCTGTTCTGTATTTTATTCTTTTTTTACTTACAATTGATGCTTGTGATGTATCATCCGCTGTTGTTTTCAATTCAGCCATATTATCCAAAAATGACACAGATGATTTTATTTCTGTTTTTGTCCATACCCTTGTATTAATGGTATATGGAAAGATTTCTTGTAATACTGGTGTTAATTATGCAGTAGTTGTTTCACCGAAAGCGGTTTTCATATTATTGGTTTCAACATGTCCATCATATCCGACTTTGACATTTACAAAATCTCCGTCTGGATTTTGCGCGACTAAGTTTCTCTGGTGAGACATATTATATAAAACAAAAAAATAATTTTCTTTCTTTTTATCAGTTTCAAAAATATCTACGACATTAGGATTTCAATTCCCTTCACAAGCACACTTCGTTGAAGAATGGCGTAAGTATAATGGTTATGATTATTGGCGGCAGTAGTGCCGACAAATTCATATCGTCGCTCAGTATCAAGGCTCAGACCGCTTACTTCATAGCCGTCAGTATCTTTATCGCATAGTGGGCGGTTATTGTCCCAAGTATCCACATGAAACCAGTTGTAATGATAGACATCGCTGTTTAGGATAGCACTTCCCTTCAACTTATCCTTCAAAATCATATAGTCTTCATTTTCCTTAACATCAACATCAAATTGTTGAAGTCGCGAGCCGTCAAGGGTTGTATAGTATTTTTCAACCTTAGCACCCGCTCTATTGTCATTGTCGAAAGCAGTATTTTTATTTTCGTCGTTGTGGAATGCGGAAGTATAAATTCTTCTAATTCTCTCACCCTGTGAGCGGTTCATTTTTACTACGAAATTTTGGCTTGTTGTTGAGAGGTTCTGTTTCCAAGAGATAGGGTATTCAATCTTAAACGGAAAACCTTCTCCCGCAATCTTCTGCTGTACACCAAGGACGACATTTGGGTCAGTCTCTACAGCAAGAAACAGATTCAAGTTTGAAATAGTAGCACCAACAGCAACCTGTGCAGCACCAGTAGAAATACTACTTGCATCAGTTCCATAGAAAGTAGAGCGGTTAGTACCCTCCCACACAATTCGCAAATCCAAAATTTCATTAAAACCAATAGTCTTATCCAGTTCAAAAATAGTTCCAAAAATCATACCCAACGGAAGTTTAACTTTAATGACAGGGGTGGGCTGCGCATTAGTTCCTCCTTCAAAATACTTAGCCTCCTCAAAAGGAACATTAACAAGGCTATAATTTCCAGCAGTGCTATCGGCGAGAGCAGTATCATTATGACGGCGGGCATTAACAAGTGGCACTTTGTAATATGTTTGAATCGCCCCTCTTAAATCTGCAAGCACACCCGCATCAGTAATTGCCTTTCTTTCTGCTACACTTCCGATTTCAACTTTTCCAGCATTACACTTTTGAAGCATAGCCCCGCTAGATACACCCGCCCCGTGGTTTTCAAGTGCCATAAATTTTTCATATTTAATTTCGGGCTTCCAAATCATCTTAGTGTAATTGCCCACGTGTTGAAGATTGCACAAATATTGTCCGCTTCGGCTTCGCAGTTCAATTCTTTGTATCATAGGCAAGCAATCCATAAACATACGATTATAACCAGCAGATGCGGCAGGGGTGTAAGTAAATCGCAAGACAGACCTCGCAAGGTTCAAAGGACGAGTAGGGATTTCAAAGGTGCTTTCAAGTCCCCCCGCAGTTGTGAGAACAACATCAGCCGACCCTTCACGGGCAGTAAGTTTGTTCAATTCATACTTACCCGTGAGCAGTTCCTTAGTCTGATGGACTAGTTCTCCTCCGTATTGGACAGGCATTTTTTCTTTTTTTGAAGTGTTGTAAATTAACTAATTCACAAGAATATATTTATAGAAAAAATAAATAATTAAATCAAAAATAATTATCTAGCCTTTAACAAATTGAAAAATGAATTAAATAAACTAAAATAATTAGTTTCACGATAAACCAATAATGTCATAACTATTCCCAAACCATTAAGATTAATCGCTTGGTCGTTTTCGTCCGTCAAGTAAAACCTGAATACATTGTTTGAATTAGCGGACAATGTTTTACCATACTCAGACCCGCTTCCATCATAAATGACAGAACCAAAAGGAATTTCGTTGGCTGTGTATATTTCTTGAAGCACATGATTATCACCTTCATTCACCAAATCCGATTGAAGATACAAAGTTTTTTCACCAGTTAGAATAATTACATTTGGAGATTTAATAAAATCATTAGCAAAGAAATATGTTGAATTTCTATCAAAACCCATTACCTCATGAATACGAGTATCACCATCAAATATAAACCGCGGTTGAATACCTCCATTGTTTGACACACTGAATGTTAATTTACCATCCTCGGGGTCTGTGTTGGTATTATTACTAGATACCACATAAGTATAGTCATTTGGGCTGACTGCCGTCAGTACCTCGGCCAGTTTATTTTTTAAGTTGTTCATTGTGTAGTTGCCCTCAGGTATTGTAATTAAAGCCTCATACCCGTCTTCGGATAATGTAAAAGTATTATATGGTGAAGCCACAGAGTAATACGACTTCGGAACATAGATATGAAGAATTTTACAATGTGTGGGATTGTCTAGCCCCTTCATATTGACTTCGTGTGTAAAGTCGCTGTCTGTTCCCGTTATTCTATTTTTACTATTTATGTAATAGATACCAGAACTTCTTCCTCCCTTGTATTCCATGATATATTATGCGAATAATTTTTGGATATCTTCAAAACTATATAAACTATTAATATGTTTTGTTGTTTTAATGTGTCTATTTCTTTTAACAATTGCCACTACAAAACCACACTCGCAAATGTATTTTCTTTGATGACTTTTTCTTACTTTTTCTTTGTTTGTTTCATACCATTTTTTTTACCAGCAGAAATCTTTTCTTTTCTCATCATAACATATTCTTTATTCCTTTCCGAAATTTCACTCTTGTGTGTTTGGTTGTAATCTTTTCGTTTTTCAAGCACTTTATCTCTATTTTTTATGTACCATTTTCTTTTATAACTAGTGAGTTTTTCTATATTCTTTTCAACCCATTCTTTTTTTGTTCTTCCTGATATGTTTTTATTAACACAATCCATTTGTCTTATAATTTCTCCCTCTCGCCTGTCTAGTTCTATTTTGCTTTCGCAAGGAAATAATTCAATAAGTTCTATGTAAGCATCATTATGTTTCAGTATTTCTGTCGATGCTGTACTATTTCTTCCTTTTTTGTAATCCCCTCAATGACCACTCATTCTCATTGAAAGGTTTTGTGTTGTCGCACCAATATAAACTTTGTCAGTTTGGTGAGATCTGATAGCATAAATCTTTCCTTGTTTGTAGTCTGGCATATTGTGTTTTTATATGTTTTTATATGTTTTTATTTTAATACATAATTCAGATAAATGTATTAAATCCCTCACCATCTCCATATCCATTTTGTGCTTTTAATTTTTCCGCTTCGTCTTCTTTTAGGTCTGTATATCCGCTAGCAAATTTAAACCTGTTGCCTTTACTGCGTTGGATGAGGAAGTTCATGCTATGCCAACCACATGTGTCTGTGGTATCACTTTGATTTTTTACCTTATTTACTTTCATTAATAAATAACTATCTGGATTACTTTTATTTACTAGTTGTTTCATTTGTTGTTGGAAGTCTTCAGTAGGTTCATAAAGTGCTAATGGATCATAAACTTCAACAGACCTATCTTTATCTAAATCTATATAAACAGCCATCCAATGTGCTCCGGGTTGCGAACTTTTTTGGGTATTCATAATAAATCCATATCGCTTTCTTTTTTCTGGATTTAGTTTGTAGATTTCATCACTTGCTATCGCTCCGAGATACCATCCATATTTTTTCATTATGTTGTCTATTTCATTAGTCATTAGTCCCCGCCCCTCACCCTCTTGCTGGGGGTCTGGTTGCTGTGTGTCGGGCTGTGGCTCCTCTTGCTGTGGCTCAGGCTGTGGCTCAGGCTGTTGCTCTGGTTGTTGTTGCTCTGGTTGTTGTTGCTCTGGTTGCTGTTGCTGTGGCTCAGGCTGTTGCTCTGGTTGTTGTTCATTTCTATATTTATTTATAAGGGCATTAACATAATCTTTTTTTCTCATTGAATGTGTCCATTCTTTTCTTGATAGATACTTTTTAATGTTTTTTACGGAAAACACTTTATTAATTAAATCTTCTAATCCAGTTCCCGTTTGTAATCCCAAATATTCTGCGAGTTTCTTTTTTACTTCGTCCTTCTTTTGTCCAACATCTATTTTATGTTCTACAATTTTGTCTATTATCCATGATGCTCTTTGGTTCCAACCTTTAACATCGTGGCCTTCATTTTTAAGTTTATCCCTTAATGCTTCACCAAGAATTTTAATAGTAAGTTTTTTCTCAACATTACTATTTGACAATCCATTCTTCAACATTAATCTGTATTTAGCCTCCTCTAGTTTGTTTCCTATATTTTTATTTAATGCTTCTTGTGCTCCTAGCGATTTTTTCATTTGGTCTATTGTCAGTTTTTGTTCTTGAAATTGTTTTATGCTTTCTGCTATACTTTGTATTTTGCTAGGAACCCAATTATCTATATCTGCTTGAGTAAAAACTCCAGAATTTATGATTAATTTTTTATAGTCTTCAAATTCTTTATTTGGCTTAACTTTTACCTCTGGCTGTGCCTGTTGTTCTTGTGGTTGCCCCTGCTGTGCAGGCATAATATATTGATATTGTGGTGGCGGTGGTAATGCTTGTATCCTATTTTTTCTATCTTCTTCATATTTTACATCATCTATGAGTTTTTGCTCTCTTCTTAATTCTCTGGCTTTTTGTTCTTGTCGTTCCTTAATATCTGATAGTTCATTGCGGTGTATCCTTGCTAACTCATCCTGCCTTTCCTTAGCATCTGCGTCTCCGCGACGCTCCTGCCTCTTCTTTTCTTCTTCAGCATCAACTCGTGCTTTTTTCTCTTTTTGGTCAATCTCATCAATCTTTTCGTATTTCTCCTTTCTGAGTTTGTCTAAGTGGTCATTAATGGCGGTTCTAGTATTTTGCTCAATCTCCGACAAACTCTGGACTTTTCTTAAGTCTTCTTTCTTCGTTCTTGCCCGCTTTGCTTTTGGTCTGCTCAAGTATTTCATAAAAAGTTTAACAATTTGAAGTGTGCTCATATCATTTGTCTTTTTACCGAAATTAAGATAATATTTTTTACCCTTCTGGATAATATACGGCTTCCCGCTTTTATTCCTATAAACCCGCGGCGGACGGACTTTTGCCCTTGATATTTTAGAATTGCGCTTCATGCTTCGCATTATCGCTTATTCTAAACCATCGTTTTTTAATTTTAGGAAAAAATAATGGTCATCGATGTTTTGTGATGACGGCAGTCAGAACAAAATATCTTTAAAACTTGAGTGCTCCGCGTCCTCTCTGCTTACCATACCCCAGTCTTGATGCTACAGCACCAACACTACCTGCGTAAGGCACCCCGACACTACTTAATGCTCCCGCAGTCCTTGAGATTAACTTATTACCGCGAAGAAATTTATCAACGGCAAAGACCGTTTTGCCAACTTTTTGCCAGTTGATTTTACCACCTGCTTGTCCCTTGCCTCCTTGCTTCTTCTTGCGACCAGTCTTCTTTTTACCTCCAGCCATGTTTGTGCTTGAGTTAATAGTTCGTTTGCCGATTGTTGGAATGACTTCAACACGAGTTGTTTTAACTACCATAAAAGATAGATGAATATATAATACAGAAAAAATAATTAATTCTAAATTTTTTTACTTGAGACGAAAGTTAAAATTTTTTCTTAACTCATCATCAACACTTGAGACATAAAGAAAATTAAATCGTTCCTTTGTTGCTTCGTGATACTTTTGAAGAAAGTAATCAAAGTCAAAAGATAAGTCTAAGTGTTTATACACGAGTTCCATTTTGTCCTGAGATTGTCCCGGAAAGATTAATAAATAATCTAACTGCTTAATGGCTTCTGGCCGTAGGTCATTCAAATACTGGCTTGACATAATCACCTTTGATTTATAGTGTCTGTTCTTTTTTAACAAATCACTTACGGACTTGTCTCTTAATCCACTACCTAAATCATCCAAAACAAAAACAACCTCTGGAGTTATATACTTACTCGGCCTTTCTTTTGGTTCGGTAGTTTTCTTTTTTTCTTCTTTGCCAAAATAAAGAAATTGTGGTTTCTCTATTTCCTCTTTGTCTTGTTTTACTTCTCCTTCGTGTTGCTCGTCCTGTCTGTTCAGTTTGTCCAATTCATAATCAATGACATTAACACCATCTGATTTAAGAAAGGTATATATTGCCATCGGGTTTCCCCTGTTCTTAAAGTGCTTAACCATTGCTTTATAAATGTAATCCTTGTGTATGGTTGAAGCGATAATAACAATACGGGTGTTTCTGTCTGTTGTCCGTTTCAGTATTTCAAAGAGTGCTGTCGTCTTACCGCTCTTCTTACGGGCAAGTAGAAATATGTTGGCATACGGCTCATTGAATAATTTATAACCTTTTGTGTTTCCATCCCCCTCTTGTTTTACTGGCTTCACCTTGACATTGTTAATCTTCATCATCTTATATATTAAGCAACGAATTCGTTGCGGATAAATCCGCAACAATCTGGGTAGGTTTCACCTACCCTACGAATTCCAAACACACTACAATTCGGCCTGCTAAATTTCCTGTGTCAATATTTCCGCTGTCGGTTTCAAGGACTTTAAATGTATATTGTCCGTCGCTCCGGCCTACTACTCCTAAGTTGTAGCCGAGGTTTGAAATGTTTGCTGTTGTGCTGTCCGCAAATGTTCCAATAATTCCAATTCTATCCATATAAAGAATTCTGGTTTTTGTCTCTGTCTGGTCGTTCATATAGTGGATAAATTTTACATTCATTTTGGTTGGTGTGAATGACATTTGGATATTTTTATTAAATGTTTTGCTTCCTCCAGCAAAATCATTGCTCAGAAAAATAATCTTTTGGTATTTGTGCTCCGTCATTCTGACTACGCTTGCTTCGCCACTTTACTACCCGAAGGGTGTAATCACTCTACGAGATGGTCGTGCTTTGTGGTTAAAATATATAAATATAGATATAAGATGATAAAAATTTTATTAATATTTGTTTGGTCTGTGTTAGGTCGGACTGCCTGCGACTTTTACTCACGGATAAGCGAAAAAAAGAATGAGAGTTGTGCTTATTGTATAAAGCAAGGAATAGAAAGTAAATTTAAATGTGTGTATAAGCCAATGTCAGATTGGTGTGTTAGTTTTGATGAAGCCATTCCTTTAATTTGCTCAAATGATGCTATGTGGTATAAAACTCAAGTATATGAATGTTCATTTCTTTGAAGAAGGTGATGGAAGGCAAATACCGATAAGCAATGTCAAAATTCCGACATAAGTGTTGGCTACCTCACAAGGTAAGTTCTTTTCAGATAGCCTTACAATACAAAGGGTTATAATGGCAATAATGATACCCATTTGAAATAAGTATTTAATAAGTCGGCTGTCTGTCGGTCTGTTTGTTACACAACAACAATTCCAGTTATCTTCCAATTCGTGCTCTATTTTTTTTTCCTCAGTCTTTAGTTCTACTTCAAGAACACGAGACTTTAATTCTGGAGTTAGTTCGCCATCCATATCCATAATAGGCGGTGGCCTATGAAGTCTAGTTGTATTATTTGACATTATCAATAACGGACACTCTGATTTCTGCTAGTTGGTTTGCTTGGTCTTGTAGTATATTCATAAGATTTTTATTTTCTTTTTCTAAATTAACTACCTTTTCTGATAATTGTTGAACAGCCTTAATTAACGGGGCTATAAACTCGGAATAACCTATACCATAACCGACATCACCACTATCAATACATTTAACATCTTCTGGATTAACACTCACACCTTTCAATTCATATTCTTTTCTTTGCTTTGGACACGGAACCATAATTGTTTCTTTTATAAAACCGCCAAAATCTAACATATCCATTTCTGTTAGTATTTCTTCTAATTCCTGTGCTATTAAGCCAGTCCTACATTTCTTTTTGTCATCAATCATACGATAGCAAACTGGATTTAACTTATTAATAAAATCTAAGCCTAAGCATTCATTTATATCTTCTTTTTTTCTCCTGTCTGAATATTGAATTGGATTAGACAATACCCATAATTGTCCATCGCTTGCTTTCAAAGACATTAAAGCAGTATTTGAACCATTCTCCCATATGAACCCACTCGTTGAAGAATCATTCACTCTAAATCTAATAGCATAAGAAGTTAATCCTCCGCCTACTCCTCCTGCTGGCGCTGTTCCTCCACTTAATGATTTACCTGAACCAGACTGAGACATGTAAATCCCCCAGTTTGAATCACTGCTATCCCATACAAATATTCCTCTCGCATTCGTCCCGTCTGTTTATCCTTGAATTCCTATTTTCGCTCCATTATTAGTTGTGGTAGTTAGCACGCCAGAGTATGTAATCCCCGCATTCGCAGTTAATAATCCCGCTGTGCTTATGTTCATTGCCTCAGTGAAAGATATATTGCTTCCTGCCGTTATTCCTGATTTATAATAAAAAGCGAGTTTGCCACCTTTTTGAATTAGAAAGTTTGAACCGCTGTGGCTTGATTTCCAGTTCGTGCCATCAAAATAAGCATCAAAACTTAAATTGACATTATCGTGTGCCCAGTTTAGTTGTTGAAATGTTGGATAAGCATCAGCCGTTGTTATTGCCTGTATATGTGGCCCCGCGGTGTTGCTCGCCGTTCCATATAATTCTAATCCTCCCGTCGCACCTACTCCTTTTGTTGAGTTGCCTATAATTATTGGTTTGCCTGATGCTGTTGTTATTTTGTCGCTCGTTGTTAATGTTGTCGTAGTTATTCCTGCGGTTGAAGTTATTGTTCCAGCACTTGTTATGTTGTTTGAGTTCATATCTAAGGCACCATAAAACCGCATACCGCCAGCATTGTTAAAACGGACAATGTCAGACGAAGCACTTTTATTATCCAAAAGTTTTGAAATATAAAGTCCCGCCCCTTTTACATCAGATGCTACATTCGTGAATACATATCCTCGTTGGTCTGCGGTTCCACTTGTAGCAGTATTTAGAGTAAATAAGAAATACTGATAATCTCCTGATGTCTGTGAAAAGAATATATCACCTCCATTTTGGTTTAATATCCTCGCCCCATTATATGTTATATTTCCGCCATTAGTGATAGTTTGATTATTAAAATCGGCATTGTTCGTTAAAGTTAGATATTTTATCACAGTGCTCGCCCCATTAAATGTTTTGCTTCCTGTTATGGTTTGGTCTGTTGATAGTTTTACATTTTGCCCGTCCAATGTGTCCGCATACCCTTTTGTCGCACCATCGGTCGCTAATGTCGGAGTTCCAAGGTTGGCTATTTTGCTACTATTACAATCTAACCCCGAAGCATTTACCCAACCGAAAATGGTCCCGTCAATAATAAAACTTATTTTTTTCGCAGAAATTTCAAAGTTGTAATATGTTGCAGTTTTCATATCCAAACTAGCAATTGACCCGATATTACTGGTAGAATTGAAAACGATAAATGTGCCCTTTGTTGTTGAATTGATTGAATTTCCCGTTATTTCAACACCACTGCTATATGTCTTAATTCCTGCTATGGTTTGGTTAGCAGTTAGTTTCACATTTTGCCCGTCTAATGTATCAACATAACTTTTGTTTGCTCCGTCCGTTGTTGCTGATGGTGTGGCTAAGTTTGTTATTTTGTTATTATTCAAAGATAGTGTAGTGCCAGTTGCGGTTATAATTAAAGTATTACCCGAATATAACTCAACATACGAACCCGTTATTTGTATCGGATACCAGGCCGCTGTTGCTGTTTTTTGTGCTGCAATCATTCCTATTTTTGTATCAAAGGCTATGCCAATGCCGTCAAAAGTAGTTGGATTGGACGAACCACTTACTTCCAAAGTTGATGTAAATTTTTTATTCCCTGCTATGGTTTGGTCTCCTGTTAGTTTAAACACCGAAGTGTCAAGAGTAGAAACATCCACGCCATCAACAAGATTCACATTTGTTATGCTTTGACTTTTCATATCAATCCCCGCACTAGCATTTATTATGTTGCTGAATGTTTTGGTTCCTGCTATGGTTTGGTCTCCTGTTAGTTTAACCACTGAACCATCAACTGCAAGATTTGTGAGATTAATTCCATTATATGTAGAAGCCCCTGAAATAGCAAAACCATTCATATTGAGTGCCCCCGTCATACTGGCTGTGCCGTCTAATCTAAGAAAGGGTGGTGTGGTGTTTCTCCATTGCCCCGTGCTATACATAATAAGTTGATTATCTGCTGGAAAGCCTGATATTGTCACATCGCTATGTGTGTCTATACTTCCAGATGCTGTCACCTTATTATTATTATCATTATGCTCAAATATCCATTCATCAACGCCTTTGTCATTTAGTAAATTAACTCCTGTTATATTCTTCATTCCCATGCTAATATTACCTGTTTCATCCACATTTATCGGAAATGTTTTATTGACCCAGTTTATTGAGTTATATGTTAGATAACTATTCATCGCCACTGGTGCTGTAATGACTACATCTGAAAGTGTATCAATTGAACCAAGGGTTGTATTCTTCCATTTGCCTTCTACATCGTTGTATGTTAAGTATTGTCCGCTCGCTTGTGCAAATATGTTTGTGTCTATCAAATTATATAAACTTGTTTGGTGCGGATTACTTGTATTGCTTCTGCGTTGAGTTGAGGCTTTGACTTCGTCATTATCCCTTACTCGTTGCTCTGTATAGTATAAATGGCTTCCTTCTTTTATGTCTGTTGTTGATTTGGTAGATAATCTTGTGTCAAATCGTAAATCAGTATAGTAGAGGTTCAACGGATTTTCATCTTCTGGCACTCTGTCTGTATTCAGACCGACTATGTTTGTGTTGGTAAGGTCAAGGTTGGCTATTGATAGGCTGTCTGTTGCGATTTCTGACAAGCCTAAGAGCGACTTGAAGGAGGAACCTGCCATATTCGTATATTAATTATTTATTTATTTATTTAAAAAATACTAAAATATATTAATCTTAGTATAAATGCCGTCTCCCGAAGCAAGTCGTAAGAACTGGGGTAGTGCTGTGGAAGGAATAAAAGCAAAAGCGAAACAACGAAAGATGGAACATGCCAAAAATGTATTAGCACAATATAGAAATGCTGTAAAGCAAGAAGACGAAGATATGGAGGAACGGATAAAACAAATTGAAGAAAAGAAATTGGCAAATGATATTATTGATGAACGAGATAATGATAGCACAGAGGAGAAGAGTGAGAGTGAGGATGAGGTTGATTTTACTGATATCATTGCTGAAAAGATGGCTAAGATGAAAATCAAAAGAGCGAAAGTAGAGAATAAGAGAGCGAAGAATAAGAAGCCTGAGCCTGAGAGTGAAGAAAGTGAAAGTGAGAGTAGTGAAGAAGAAGAAATTAAGCCAAAAAAAGGAAAAGGAAAAAAGTCTAGCAGTGTAAGTGTAAAAGTATATAATCAGTCTTCAGGTGCTAAGAAAGAAAAAAATAATGATGTTGAAAAATGTTTCTTGAAGTTTTAAAAGTTTGAAATCAATAATTCTCTCACTGCTTTTCTGTCAGAACCATTTAATACATAAGTTGTTTTAACTTTCCTTATCTTAAAGTCTTTAAAGATATGTTTTATTTTTTTGGAATAGTTATAAGATAAAATAAATTTACCTTTTATTCCTTTTACCGCATTAAATACCTCTGGAGACACAAGGTGTTTATATCCCCATCGTTTATTTTCTCCTTCATCGTATGGAGGGTCGAGGTAGAAAAATGTGTCAGGCGAGTCGTATTTTTTTATCACTGCTTTAAAGTCTTTATTTAATACTATAGTGTCTTTCAATCTATCTTTTAATTTTTCAATGTTTTTCTTAAAGTTTTCTCCACGAGGTGTCTTTGCTTCTTCTTTCTCTCCAACATAACTATTTCTATTTCCTCCAAATGAGTTAAATGATATATATAAATTTCTGTAAAGTCTCATACTCGGTTCTTTGAATTTCCCTTTTTTAAATTTTTCAAATTTGCTTCTTGAAGGTGTAAAATCATATCTATTAATTGTTTCTGCTGGCACTTTCTTCATATCTTTCCATATGTGATAAATAACTTTATCCAAATCATTGATGACTTCTAAATCAGAAGGTTCTTTTTTTCTAAATATGCTTCCAGCACCGATGAAAGGTTCAACATAAACTTTGTGAGATGGTATTAATGGAATAATCACTTTTTTCAGAAAATGTTTTCCTCCTACCCTAGGAAAAAATGACATATTATATAATATAGTATGGAACATAAACATACAATTATTAATAATCAAAATCGTAATAGTCAATTAGAAGACACACCAACTGGAGAAGAAATTCAAAGAACAAAAGAAGAAGAAGCCCTTGAAATACACCACCAAAAAAAGAACCAGAAAATATGGAATACTATATGGGCGGACAAACCTTTAGACCAAGTGTTCCTAGATTTGGCGGACATGAGTAAAATAAAGGACAAAAAGGGGAATAAAGGCTATGCTTGGATGCTTTGTTGGATCGATTGTCATTCAAGATATTTAATAATCATTCCATTAAAAAATAAAACAGCGAAAGAAGTTTATTATGCTTTGAAATCTATACCTTATAAACCTAAATCAATTACAACAGACAGCGGAGGAGAATATAAAGGTGCTACTCGTGATTATTTTATTCAAAATGGTATTAAGCACGATGTGGTTGAAGTAGGCGACCACAGAGCCTTAGCGGTTGTTGATAGAGTTATAAGGAGTATTAGAAGGTGGTTGGATTTATTATTTGAAACTAATAGAAATTTTGACTGGGTAAGTTATATTCAAGACTTAGTGAATGCTTATAATCATAAACTTCATAGGGGTATTCAAGCCAGACCTGTGGATGTCTTTGCTAGAAGAGACAAAAACAAGCAAATAATAACTAGAGATAATCTTATTAATGAATTCAATGTTGGTGATAGAGTTCGTAAGGAAAACAAACGTAATTTATTTTCCAAAGGAGGAAAGACTTTCAGCAAAATTATTTATAAAGTCAAAGGCCGTTCCGGATTTAAAATCATATTGAATAATGATGAACTCGTAAGTCCAAGAGATTTATTGAAAACTGATTTTATTAAACCAATTGACGAAGAAAAAGATATGAAAGAGCAAACTAAAGAAGTTATAAAAGAGAAGAAAACAAAAGAATTGCTAAAGAGAGAAGAAATAGAACCAGAAAACATCAGAACAAGTAAAAGAAATAGAAAGGCAAAAGTAAAAATGGACTTGTAATTGGTGGCACTATAGACTGCTAAAAATGTTATCACATGGTTTTTTCTGAGAGGATGCGAAAACGTAGAAATGTTTTTGTGTTTTCGTAGTTTTGGACAACTTTTATAAAAAATTTTTGTGAAATATTTTATAAAAAAATATAAAAAAAATAGATAAGTGTGCTATAGTGGTACCTATAGTAGTAAAATTTAGTCGATAGCGTGCTATCGTCAATTATCCCGAGGGACTAATTTATTGATTTTGATGCTTTGTATTTACTTGTTGGATTTTTTACTGCTTTTTTATGGGTCTCATTTTTTTTTTACTGCTTTTTTGTGGGTATCATTTTTTTTCGTCTTGTTTTTTGAAATACAGGAAAACGAATTTATTTATTTTGCTTTCTTGTATTTATCAAAAATTTTGCTTTTTTATTTTGCTGTTTTGAGGCTTAGTATTTATTTTAGAACTATCAACAGGAGAGGGTGCGACACAGAAAACGAAGGCTAGAATTTGCAAAAATTCTCGCCGAGATTTTCTGTATCATCTACTTGAGTTCAATGTATTCCTTGAGTTCAAGGGATTCCTTTGATATTTACGAAATTAATTTTTAATGTATTACCTATGTTAGCAAGGTTTTGCTTGAAATTTTAATAAGTAAACGACAATTTTTCCTAAGTTTCTAGAGGGCAGGAAAAAAAAACACTCTAAAATTCAAAGTATTCCTTGACGCTAAAATTCAATGTATTATTTGAATTTAGCGTCAAGGAATACATTAACTTTGAATTCAATATATACATTGATTTAGCGTCAAGGAATAACTTAACTTTAATCCAAAGTAAACATTGGATTTAGTGTTAATGTATTCCTTGAATTATAGCCAAGGTATACCTTGATTTTCATCCAACATACTAGTCAAAATTTTATTATTTCATTCTTTTCCAACACACCAGAACAAATTCTTCCGAACCTGAACTAAGTGCAATAGTCAAACGCTGTCTATATCTATGCAAAGTGAAACCTGCCTGTTCAAGCATCGAAAATGCAAGCCTGTGCCCTTGAGGCCGCTTGCTCTCATCTGCTACCAGGACATATTTAATCTGTGGACATGTGCGTATGAAATACAACAGTATTTCCTTGTGCCCTGCCTGCCAAGCTGTCCAGAATAGAAACACCACCACGTTGCGGTGCTATCTGTATTTTTTGAAGTAACGTTCCAAATCAACAGTGTTATCTACTCTAGCATTCCACCACACCACATGATCTTGTTGAGTCCACAACTCTGCATGTCCACTTTCTTGGCGCACAACACTAGCCTTGCCCAAGTTCAAGTTCCATTCCCTAGAACGATCGTTTTGTTCCAAACCCGTCACGCGTCCATACCCAAAAACCATGGCTGCGAGAAGAACGTTCCCGACTCCAGAACCTATGTCCCAACATGTAATCTGCCCTTTCGCAATACGGTACCACATTCACTGCTGATAATACTCCTGTTATCCTTAGAGTTCCCCCTATTCCCTGCTCAGCAAGATCTAGTAGGTCGACACTGTTTTTGAATGCACCATGAATCGCCAAGACATTGGACACAGCCCAATTTCTTCGGTCAGGTTGTGTCATGAACAGGGGGCATAACGCGTTGCAAGCTCTATACTTTGACTGCGTAAAGATATTTACACTATCACAACCTGTCACCTCACACCTCCAGGGGGGCAGCCTTTAACCAATGTTGTTGACATCTCCTACCACCAGGTATGCATGCAAACAACTTTGCAGACTAGTGTACATGTGCACATCAATTGTAGAAAAAATACCAAGGATTATCTTACAAAAACCAAGGTATGCCTTAAACAGTCAAGGTATACCTTGAAAAGTCAGGGTATACCTTGAAAAGTCAGGGTATATCTTGAAAAGTCAGGGTATATCTTAAAAAGTCAGGGTATGCATTGAACTTTGCAGAGGAAAGAGAGACATCACAGAGATATATATATTTTTTATGAGATTGTACAGTTCCAAACCAGGTATCCTACTTCCTGTCCGATATTCAGCATCCACTTTACGCACTCCTTGCCGTAGTGAATGGTTATGTATTGACAGAAAAAAATGTTTTCGATAGACCGAATTAAAACACAAGCTCCATCATTCAGTATTGCTGCTTCACAATTGGGCCGCAAACTATGCTGGGCAAATCCCCCTCCCTCCCGGTACAGAAGTTTATGTAGAACTTCATGACTCTTGTGGCGAGCTTCTAAGAGTCTCCCCCTCACTTTGTCAGTGAAAACTAATTTTCTTCCCTTGGCCACTTCTATGGCTCGTGCGTACTTCTGTTCCTCCGGACAAACTGAGTCGCTCTTTACATACTCACCCCCATAGGCCATGATGACAGTCCCAGGTTTACCAATCCACAGTTTCCCCATCCGCTTGGCAATCTTGGGGACCGCCACAACGTAAAAACCCCTCCCGTCCTGGATGTCGACCAGGGACAAAAATCCCGCATCGAAACCCACAGCGCAACGCACCCTTTTTGCTTCCTGTGGTTCGTGAGCTTTCTCATACTCGATTGAAATTTTGGTGGCTACAGCTAATAAAGCATAGCAACAACACCCCCCCCCCCCTCCGGGGACACACACACACACACACCAAGTACATCAAATCGATAACTACATTAATAAACACACACCACACACACACTATGGATTCAATCGGACTCGGTAATAACTTGGATATACTTCAAGATATTAAGACATCCCAAGTGAAGCATTTGAAATTATTTGTTAATTTGCTAAAAAATAAAACTGGAAAGAAAATATCTTTGATATCGTCAGATTATGACAAACCTGTTAGTGGATGGGAAAAGGCTATAAGGCAAGCATTAAACAAAGGGGTTAGTAAGTCAGATATAGCAGAGGTAGATGACGTATTAGATAAGAGAATTTATGAAGAAGTGAGGGGTAAATTGACACCGGAACAAATGAAACAATTAGAAGATTTAGAATTGAAGGATTCGGAATTTGAAAAGGCGATACCTAAAGGTCTAACACCTGCACCTGACCCAAAGCCTGAACCAAACCCAATGCCTGAACCAACACCAGCACCTCAACCTCAACCAACACCTGAACCAAAATCAATACCAGCACCACAACCTCAACCATATCCACAAACAGCAGCATTCGTAGAGGAACCTGTTCAACCACCACAGAATAATTTAAAAGAAGATCCAGATCCAGCAACAACACCAAATCAAGTTATGGTTGATAGTATGAGAAGTATTGATCAATTGGTTGATAAGATTATGGGGAAACCTCCCGCCGATGAAAGAGAAGACTTAATGGCACTTGTTCGTTTTCTAATGCCAAGTGATCAAAATGGTGGAATTGGCACTTCACAAACAAAGCCACTTATTAAAGGCAACGAACAAAGACGAGATCGTGTGCTAGAAACTAAGAATGATTTTGAATCACTAGACAACACACTTTATAGCAACACAAATAATCACTTTATGGTAAATAAATACAATAGAGCAGTCATTCAGACCAGAACGAACGAAAAAAGAGAGTTTCCAAAAATGAAACGAAAACTGAATAGAAACTTCCCTGCTGAAATCCTGCGACAGGTCAAACTCGTCCTGAAAGAAAGGATTTTAACCCGCTTGTCAATCCTCCAAGTAATCATGCTTTTGGTAGTCCTTACTCGCCTTATTTCTATAATTATGCTTCACTACCCCAACCATTTGGTGCTGAATATGATAATTATAGATATAATCCAAACTATTTTCAAAACCCATAATATAGTAAGAATGCCTAGATCTATACATAAAGGATTAATAGCAAACAAGTTGCCACGAAAAACACTTTTGAAGCAGAATCTGGAGAATACCAACATAGAAAAAGCACACGAGGAATTCACTATTGACAGGCCAGTAATAACAGAGTTAGATAGCAAAACACCGCCCAAATTTAAGAATCACTTGGAAATGCAACCAATTAAAAAACAAAGAGATGGTATTGAATTGCTTCCTATTTAAAAAGAGGGAATATTGCCAGCAATGGGGACTATGGTTATATGTGCAAGCACTGGCGGAGGTAAATCAGTTATGATTTGTAATCTACTCGCCAAAAAGAACATGTTGAAAGGTTTTTATGATAGAATAGTTGCCTTTTGCTTAAGCCCGCGCCCGATTTTGGAAGACACTCTCAAGTTAAAAAAGAAAATATAATCAAAGAAGATAAGCCTGAGTTAATGAGAGAAATATTGACCAAACAAAAGGAACTGATTAAAACTAAAGGGTTTAAGAAGGCACCGAAAATATTATTGTTATTGGATGACATCGCACAGAGTAAAACTTTTCTCAAATCAGAAGTGCTTACTGAGTTGTTTTTCGCTTCAACACATGCTAAGGTGTCAGTCTGAGTAGCAACTCAGAGTTATACACAACTCCCACGAAGAATAAGAATTAATTGTCATTGGATGATTATTTTTAATGGAGTAAGGAGAAGCGAACTTGACAGACTGGCAGATGAATATGAAAGTCCTTTTCTCACTAAAAAAGAATTTTACAATATGGTTAAATATGCCACGGCAGATCCTTATTCATTTCTAGCAATTAACAATACTGCTAGTGATAGAACAACCCAGTTTAGAAAGAATTTCTCTACTATATTACGATTAAATAAGGATAGAGATATGACAAACTTGTAAAATTAAATTAAAAAATTTTTCTGCGATAATATATGACATGGCGGACACACCATACTCATTCTGGTGACCATCATTAATTAGTATTATTAATATATATTTACAATGTAAAAAATGTCCCCAGAAGGGGACTCTCACCAATTGTGTTTGGTGACTGCCCAACTGGACGGGCAGCACCCAGAAAGTGAATTTGCATTGGTTGTGACCGGCATCCTGACCAACTAGGAAGGCCTGGGCAACACAGGGCACCTAGTACATGCATCTATCCGACTATGTGCGACCCGAAAAATCGGGCCTTGCCCATGAAGTCGGCGGTGTACCAAGATGGATCCTTCGGACCAGCTCCAACTTACCCCAAGTGCAGGAATAGGGTCACAACCGACAGCATTGTCAACTTGTAAACAATTGGCTTGGGTATGTGTTGTAATATACACCGACAATAACACCAAATACCTCACGTGATCCATAACTACATCAATAAATACATAGGCATAGTCACATATGTATCAGGAAAGGTAGGTCTACCTGTTTCGCAGCCAGTCACAGGCGCAGCACGCGCGGACGATTGCAAGGATGACGAGTTAACAGACGAAGAGGAAGAAGACGAAGAGGGAGAAGAGGAAGTGGACGTCTTGGAGCCTGAATTAAAGTGGTCATGAGCATGAGTCTGGACCGAAATCAGCATTCTTTCTCTCTCCCTCTCCCTCTCTCCCCTGACATATCCAAGGTATACCTTGAAATAGTCAAGGTATACCTTGAAATATCAAGGTATACCTTGATATTCCAAGCATGAATGCCATTGCAGACCATGTCCATATGGCTGTTGCACTTATACAAGATTTTACTTTTTAATAACCCTTCTTCTGCACAAAAGAATTTACTTTTCACCAGCCTTTCTTTTGAATTCATCCAGCAAACTGCCACAGTTCGTGAGATTCTCTACTGGCTCCCACGAATCGTACTTTTGGGAATACCCTTTCCAACGAACAAGATATTCCTTTTCCCCACTTATGCTCCTCTGTTTCATTAAGGCCTCCACCTCTGCTTCACCTTCCACATCGTCGTTACTAGCAGACGAGGAGGCCTGCATCCCTGAACGCCAGGGGTAGTACATATGTGACTGTGTCTGTGTGAGAGTGCACTGATAGTACCTGAGCTGGACTTGGACTTGTTGGTCTTCTTTTCACTCTTCTTCCCCTTCCCTGTCTCTTTCTCCTTCTTCTCCTTCTTCTCCTTCTTCCCCTTCGCCACCTGCTGACGTTTGGCGCTTCCTACAGCCTTACCATCCGTCCACTCAGAGTGGTCGGAGTCGTCGTTGGATGAGCTTGCCTCCTCTTCCTCCTGCTCCTTCGCCATCTCTTTCTTCTTCTTCTTCTTCTTCTTCTTCTTCTTCTTCTTCTTCTTCTTCTTCTTCTTCTTCTTGTTCTTCTTGTTCTTGTTCTTTTTCTTCGCCATCTTGCGACGCTTGGCGCTGCTTCCTACAAGCGCCAGTTCAAGTGTTTCATACTTGTCTGTACTACATAACTTCATGCACGCGTGCGTACACAAACACACATTAACACACAGCCGCACTCACACAAGTAGTCAAGGTATACCTTGACATAGTCAAGGTATACCTTGACTATTTCAAGGTATACCTTGATATTCCAAGGTATGGCTTGAAATATCAAGGTGACGTACATAGAAAGATAGATAGACAGATAGATAGATAGGTAAATAGATAGATAGATAGATAGATAGGTAGATAGATAGATAGATAGATAGATAGATAGATAGATAGGTAGACAGTACACAAACACGCCCTAACACACAGCCGCACTCACATACATACCCTTCTCGCTTTCGTCAGATTCGTTGTCCTCCTCCTCGCTCTCTGACCGGCGACGCTTGCCTACAAGCACCACGCATGCACGCGTGCGTGCACAAATTAAACACACACACACACACACGCACACACACATACGCTTGGTCTTCTTTCTCTTGCCTCCCTTGCTTTTTTGCCTGGAGCGCCACAGGGCCAAACGAGTCGTCCATTTCCCATGATCGCCTTGGCACATAGACCGTACCCTTGAGTACACTATGATTCTAAACATATTCTCGTCACAGTACAACAAGTCCAGGGTGAAATAGTTGAAAAAACTCCACCAGAGCTCCTCCGCCTTCGGGTCGTAGTCGCGTGCATTGTTTGGGTCCATGGCCATGAACCACCGCTCCATACCTGCTTACAACAAGTCAAGGAGAGAGAGAGACATGCACATGTACGTAGGTATGCATGGATGCACGTATTGGACACGCAGTTCGCCAGGGGACATTGGCGCTGGAACGGCTGCACGTTCGGTAGCCCGTAGCGAGTGCGATGGTAAGCGTCCACGTTGCCCAAAGGCTTGATGTCCTCCCCCCAAGCCGTAGTGGCGTCCCGTTGAGGGTAAACACGTGGCAGGTCTGCAAATGTAAACGTCTCGCGAAGACCCCAGCTTGTGAGCACACCAGGACAATGTTGGCAACGTCTCTCTCTCTCTCTCCGGGCCCCTCTCAATCTCTCTCTCAGAACAGCTAAGGTATGTATACCTTCAAAAGGCAAGGTATACCTTATCGACATGCAAGGTATACCTTAAACAGCCAAGGTATACCTTGAAAAGCCAAGGTATACCTTATCAAAAGGCAAGTTATTCCTTAAACAGCCAAGGCATACCTTGCAAAGTCAGCTCCGAGACGACGACGAAATATAGCAAAGCCTGAGGGAAGAAAAGACTGTACCTCCGAGACGACGACTCATTGTCGGAAAACGGTTCCTTTGTCCGCAAGTCCTGCAGCACTGCCTTTGATGCTTCGAGCGTTTTCCGTGCCCCACAAGAAACAAAAATCGAACGAATAAAAACCAGTCGCCCCTCCCCCCCCCTCTCTCGCTCTCTCTCTTCCTGTACATACTTGCTTCGTCCTGGCAATCTCGCATTGCGCGCACCCCCTTCTCGTCCTCATGGATACACCAACATGAGTCCCGGTACTTGTTGTAGTCTTCCATAAGTGCTGCGAACACTTGCTGGTCATGGCGGCTCATGTTCAGCTGGTTAGCGAAGTTTTCCAGCTTGGCATAATGCCCTTTCCGTTCAGCCGTTTTGCCGTTGAAGCAACCCTGATGTACAGTATCTTAGCATCCGGCGGAGGTGCAAGCTGCTTCAGATGCCGCGGCCGGTCCACTGCTTCGGCGTCGCCTCCCCCCTCTTCATCGTCCTGGTCATCGACTCCCTCTGCCACACGCCCTGCCTGGAGACGCGCTGCTCTGACCTCACTGCGGAGTTTCTCTGTCCACACACATAAACACCATTTTTGTGTGCTTTCTTTTATTATTATTATTATTCTTATTACTGGCATCGCGATAGCCCAGTGGTTAAGGTCTACCATCTGGGACCTGTCGCCAGTTCGATTCCCGTCGGTGCCGGTATTTTCAAATAATATTTTCTTTGAAAGTATTGGTCTGTCTGGAAGGCTTGGAGCTGCCTTGCGGGGGTGTCAGTAGAGCCTATCGTCAAATCTTCGTACTCCCCTCGCGGGTGAGACGATGGAGGCACATGTCCAGAAATGCATTCGCCATTGACTGAGAAGCACTATTATTATTATTATTATTATTATTATTATTATTATTATTATTATTATTATTATTATTATTATTATTATTATTATTTATGGACACCGTGATAGCCCAGTGGTCAAGTTCTACCATCTGGGCCCTGTCGCCAGTTCGATTCCCGTCGGTGCCACCAGTATTTTCATTGAACATACCGGTCTATTTCTGGACCAGTATTTTCATTGAACATACCGGTCCGTCTGGAAGTGTTGGAACTGCCCTTGCGGGGGTGTCATTAGAGCTTATCGTCAATTCTTCGTACTCCCCTCACGGGTGAGACGATGGAGGCGCATGTGCAGAAATGCATCAGCCATGGACAGAGAAGCACTATTATTATTATTATTATTATTATTATTATTATTATTATTATTATTATTATTATTATTATTATTATTATTATTATTATTTGGACACCGTGATAGCCCAGTGGTCAAGTTCTACCATCTGGGCCCTGTCGCCAGTTCGATTCCCGTCGGTGCCACCAGTATTTTCATTGAACATATCGGTCTATTTCTGGACCAGTATTTTCATTGAACATACCGGCCCGTCTGGAAGTGTTGGAACTGCCCTTGCGGGGGTGTCATTAGAGCTTATCGTCAATTCTTCGTACTCCCCTCACGGGTGAGACGATGGAGGCGCATGTGCAGAAATGCATCAGCCATTGACAGAGAAGCACTATTATTATTATTATTATTATTATTATCATTATTATGGAGGGGTGCACAGTATGGCACCCCACGGGAAGAGGAGGTGGTTGGGCCTCTTCCCACTGGTTTCGAGGCTATGTCGTTGTGTTGGCTCCGAGGCTATGTTGTTGTGTTGGTTCCGAGGCTATGTTGTTGTGTTGGTTCCGAGGCTCTGTTGTTGTGTGGGTTCCGAGGCTATGTCAATGTGGGTTCCGAGGCTATGTTGTTGTGTTGGTTCCGAGGCCATGTCGTTGTGTTGTTTTTTATAAGACATACACCACGTGGGATCAAAGGGGTATTTACATTCCGCGATCTAGGTGTGGTGACGGGTTTCGAGGCGTCCCAGATACTTACCACAAAACTTCCTCATGCGCTGGCAGACCGCATGAAATGTCTGCTACCCCTGTGAGTACCTCCATGCGGGACCTACCCAGTCTCGTGGAGCTCTCACGCGGGGAAGATCAATCATTTGTAGTTGATTTCCTGCAAGGTACCCGACACTGTGCGGGTAGTAGGGACTTCCTTTTGGGGCCTTCTATGCAGGATGGTTAGAGTCACTCTTCCCTCCCCAACGTACTCACTGTAGTCCCTGTTGGGTCGAGGGATGGAGGCGCATGGCCCTCGGGCTCAGCCATGACAGATCAATATATATATATTATTATTATTATTATTATTATTATTATTATTATTATTTTGGACATCGTGATAGCCCAGTGGTCAAGTTCTACCATCTGGGCCCTGTCGCCAGTTCGATTCCCGTCGGTGCCACCAGTATTTTCATTGAACATACCGGTCTATTTCTGGACCAGTATTTTCATTGAACATACCGGCCCGTCTGGAAGTGTTGGAACTGCCCTTGCGGGGGTGTCATTAGAGCTTATCGTCAATTCTTCGTACTCCCCTCACGGGTGAGACGATGGAGGCGCATGTGCAGAAATGCATCAGCCATTGACAGAGAAGCACTATTAAAAAATGGAGGCACATGTCCAGGATCTGGATCTGATGCTATAGTCTGAGGAAGCCTATTATTAT
>WBZZ01003076.1:647500-665000 GCA_019918135.1 Paulinella micropora | reverse complement strand
TGCAAACCATCCGGTATGGCTTAACACGATCAGGAACCTTGCTGCCCCCGACAAGTTGCAGCAGAAATTGCAACGGTGGATAGGATGCCTCATAGGAGGCACACGGTCCCGTCCTCCCACCGGATCTGCGTACTAGCATGACCCCGCTTCGCGCCCAATTAGAATCCCTCGCTAATCCGTTTCCTTGTGTGGACAAACACGGTGAAGAGCGGCTTTGCAGAGTCATTTTGCTGGGCGTGGCAGGTGACGGCCAAGGTGTCAAGAAAATTTCTGGTGCAACATGGAATGGACAGTATTCGTGCCCTTCCTGCAGAATGCAGTTTACGAAATTTCTGGATCGATATATTACGCCTGACCTCCGAGTGTTTCTATCTGCCGAACATCCCATGCGGAGGAACCCACAATATGGCAACCATTGTCTGCAGCGTCCACCAGATATCAAGACACATACATGGCACGAACACCAGGCAGCGAGAGTGCAGCACTTGAATGCAGGCAAATTGCCAGGGCAAAAGGCGGCGCATAGTTACGGTATACAGTACGTGAACTTGCTTGTGGTTTTTTTTTTAATATTTATTTACTTATTTATTTATTTATTTATTTATTTATTTATTTATTTATTTATTTATTTGTTTATTTATTTGTTTATTTGTTTATTTATTTATTTATTTATTTATTTATTTATTTATTTATTTATTTATTTATTTATTTATTTATTTATTTATCTATTTATTTATTTTTGGTATGCCATGGGCTTCCTCCGGGTATACCTTGTATTTCCAAGGTATACCTTTCATTTTCAAGGTATCCATCTGCCTTGTTCAGGTATACCTTGTATTTCCAAGGTATACCTTGCATTTTCAAGGTATACCTCGGCCTTATTCAAGGTATATTTTGCATTTTCAAGGTATGCCTGCTTACCTTTTCATGCCCCTCATAATTTATTTTCTTGCTTTTCAGAGGTAGTGCATGTTTATTTTGCAGGGGTCAAATATCCAGGCGCATTCAGTGGTGTGCCCCTGTATGATGTGATAAAGGATACATATCCGGGTCTGATGCACCTGATTGGCAACCTGTTTGACCATCTAATCAAAACAACCACACGTTGGCATCCTAAATGCACGCTCAAGGCAGTACATATCCAACCCTTGCCTCCTTTTGTTGAGCGGGAGCAGAAACGAGGTGAGAGCCAGAGCGATTACCTGCGAGCCATTGAATCTGAAAGGAAAGATCATAAAGCACAAGCAGCTGCTGTGCAAGCTTGCATCGATCTGTACACTGCGTTCGGGCTGGACGAGAAAGGTCGTTACGAGGTTTGCAGACGTTTCAAGAGCATCAAGGCCCTTCCTGATCAAATCGGCACTGGGTCACCTTACAAAAATTTTGGCAAACTCAATACTGCCAGCGCTCATTTTTTTTATGGGGTACTGCAGTTGGATCTTCGATGATATGCAACCCGGTCTTGCCTTACCGCAAAAGAAAACAATCAAGCAGATGTTTGCACTCGCCAAGCTATGCATGCGGCGGACGTTACCATGCAGGGTCGAGGACGGCTTGGGGGACTTTATCGTTCAACAGTTACACTAATGTTGTTTTCTGCAAGGAATACCCTGATTTTTCAAGGTATACCCTGGACGGGCAAGGCATACCTTGACATAGAGAGAGAGAGAGAGACTCAGAGAGAGAGAGAGAGAGAGATGATATGTATGATTATGCATAGGTGGTAGAGATCGCGGCCGGGTTGTCCAAGGAGTCGACTCCGAGCCGTGGCAGAGCAGCAAGAGGAGATGCGCCGGTTGCATCGTCCGGCGTCGAGCGGTGAGGAAGAAAAAGATGAAGCTGACTTCCGGAACAGGTGGGGAGAGTGGACTAGGCTGTGTTGTACGACTGGGCGCAGGGGAGTGAGTATCCCATGAACAAGCCTAGGTGGCCGAGACATTGGGCCGTAGAAGGAGCAGCAGCAAATAGTGCCGCCGGGTTTCAACCTCGCACTAAGCCGTTCAGAGTCTGAGAAAGGGCGGTGGGCGGTGAGAGCGTACTAGAGAAGGAATACGCAAGTTTGCCGGAAGCCGAGGGAGAAGCTGACCCGGTTGACGACCTAGTTCGTTTCATGACCGAACGCGGATGGATGGCTAAGGGTATCCGGCTAGCAGAACAGGCCCTCCTAGGACGGAGTGCGGACAAAGACCCCATGTTCGATTCGGGAGCTACGTTGCACTTTGTGCCGGCCGGAGCTGAACAACGTTTGTTCAACATTCAGCGAGGGATGAAACGGATAGACACGGTCAACGGGGAGACCACCGTGACTAAGAAGGGCTCGTTAGACATGACGACCGTGAACGGAAAGGGGGAAAAGAACAGGTTACATCTAGGGAGTGTGTGGGCTAGCCCCAACATAGATGAAACCTTAGTCTCCGGTCCTCAGTTAGCTAAAGAAGGTTACAGTGTAGTTCTCAACAAGAAGGGAGAGTGCTACATCACTAAGGCCCGGATACCGGACATTTCCCCGGAGCTTAAGGCCGGGGTCCTTTACCTAGACCAAGGACAAGGTGTGGCGTTTTGTTACGTCCACCAACCAAGAGCTGACTGCGGATAAGGTTGAGGCTAGAGCTTTCTTTGGGAAGGAGATGGCTAAGGTCACGGAGTTGACTAGTGAACAACTTCATCAGAAGTTCGGAGGGCCCGGAAGCAGCATGCAGCGCCTCATCAGTGAAGCGTACGGGATCAAGATAGTGGGGGGCAAAACCCATGAGCAAGCGGTAAAAGAGTGTAAGGAGTGTCCAGCCGCAAAAGGGGGAAAAGTGAACCACCCGGCAAGCAACCAGTTGACACAGGTAGAGAAGTTCGAAGCCGTGGCGTTCGACAAGTCCGGGTGCCTACGCAAACCCCTCTATGGGGGGTTTTGGTACGGCATGGTGGGAATCGAGGCTAACACCGGGTATGCGTTTGGCCTCCTTCTAAAGGATGGCACCGCGGCACCACAAGTGCGTTTCATGCGGGAATGCATAAATTTCCTTGAGACGCAAAGCGGTAAGAAGGTGAAGGAAGTTCGGGTAGATGGTGAGCATATCTCAGCCGACTTCAAGGAGCTGGTCCGGGACACGGGAGTGAGGAAGAGGTCAACACCGTCAACGAACACAACAAAAACGCCTATGCCGAAGTGTCCCAACGTGACTTTTGGCGCAAAGCGCGCCATAACCTGGTTAAGGCTCAGCTACCCTATGAGCTCTTGGGATATGCGTGGCAGCACGCTATCCTCTTGCACAACCTTTCACCGAAACGATCCGGTGGTGAGGTCCGGATGTTTGAGCTTATGCCGCGCGAAAGGAAGGTAAATTGGATAGCTTACCTTAATCCTTTTGGGTGTCTATGCCACATGGTCATCGAGGGCAGGTTAGGACATGACGAGAGCCGGACGCACATGGCCGCCTGGTTAGGGCTGAGTTTGGAGTACTCCGCACACTTGATCATGTGTGAAGGTAGGGTGTTCCCATGGCGAAACGTCAAGAACTTTGACGACAACCAGCCGGCCTGGCCTTTGTTGCAACCCCTCTGGGAGAAGAAGTGCCTGAGCTTGGAGCCGTTCAAGGGAGACCCGTTAGTGGAAGACGCCGACCTTGAGCAGCTGTTTGTCCCAAAGCCCCGGGTGGGGGTGACCGATCTCGGTACAGGGAAGAAGGCCACGGATCAGGGGGAGCTTGACAGCTCCGATTCCGACGGCGAAGTGGAGGAAGCGACCTCTGAACAGGAAGCAGTGAAAGCAGAGAAAGAGGCCCCCGATCCCGACCCGGAAACATTAGGGGAGTTGAAGGGAAGGTGGGTTGAGACCCCAGCCACTCAGTGGGGCTGGGCTTGGGCCAAGAAGACCTATGGGGTGGGTTTCCGGGACAAGGTCCGACGACGCCAGGTGCAAGACGTGAGTGAACCCATATGTGTTAAGAAGCAGAAGAAGAACGGATCAGCCCACTGGATAAAGTTTGAGGTTGACGACTCCCCAGACCGTATGTTGGACTCGGAGATCGTCAAGTAGCTTGCTGACGGTCCGTAGACCGCCCATGCCGCCACGTTCACTAGACCGGTGAGTGAGAAGCAAGCTGATGAGCTAGGGTACTGGGACGACGCCCGAGCCGAGGAGATGGCTACGCTCTGGGAGAAAGGTTGCTTCCGGAGAGTCCGAGCCGACTTAGTAGACAAGAAAGACATTTGTGAAGGCCGGTTCGTTGATGCCACCAAAGAGGCAGGGGGGGAGATCCTGGAGTTCAAAAGCCGATGGACGGCCAAGGGGTATTCCATGATACGGGGATGGCATTTTGGGAACGTGACTTCCTAACCCCGTGTACTCTTACCATCTTGATGCTTTTCGCCCTAACGGTGTTCTTTGGTTTAGTCTTGTCAGAGTGGGACGTTGGCACCGCATACACCGAGGCGTCTGCAGCTGAGCAGGGGTATCGCCCCAGTTACATCGTACCACCATTCGGATTAGAAGAGCCGGGGTATGTGTGGGAAATGCTTAAAGCCCTCTATGGCAGACCGGATGCGGGCTGCAAATGGTGGCGGTACAAGCTAGTCCCGTTCTTAGAAGGTTTGGGCTTTAAGGCTCATGTCGCTTTTCCTTGCTTCTTTTGGCGCTACCCGGTAAGGACAAACCGGACTTTGTGTTCGTGCCGCACGTCGACGACATAATGGGAGCGTTCAGTGGTAAGGATGTAGAAGCGAAGTTCTTAGCTGCAGCTGGTAAGAAGGCCTTTAGGGTCTTTAAGCAAGAGGCGCCGACAGGGGTGGTAGGCTTGAACATCGAAGATAAGGAAGACTGTCGGTTAGGCCGTACGATCAAGATCTCTCGGTAGGACTTTATCAAGGAGGCCGTTGAGAGGCTACAGTGCACCGGCCTAGCTACTGCCGATTCGCCGTGGTTGATGCCGGGAGTGCGAGCCGGTAAGCAATCCGTGTTAGAGCAGTTCTCACCGCAGCACATCGTGGGTGTCCTCTTGTGGACACGCATCACTCGGCACGAGGTCTTGGGCCCAATACTCGGGGAGGTAGCAACCCATGCTTCGAAGCCTGAGTTGTTCAATTACCAGCAAGCCGAACAGATCGTGAGGTACCTCAGTGGCATGCGATCTAAAGGCATTCGCTTTACCAAGGCGGATGGCACCCGCTTGATGTCGTGGGCCAACTCAAGCTGGAAGGGTACGCCTGATGACCGCCGCGCTCGCTTAGCGGGCTTTCATTTCTTTCTGGGAAGCTCCGTACTTCCCTTTTGCTTGAAGCGAAACGTATCGGTGGCCCACCAAAGGGGACAGCATTGGAAGCGCGAGTGGAGAAGGCTCGGGCTACGGTCCATGAGCTAGTGGCGTCCACGCCGGGAAGTGGGGAGTGCCAAGTGGCGGCGGCGGGCGAGTGTCTGGTGCCGGCGGCGCCGGAAGCCTCATCCTGCGAGGCAGAGGTGTACGCAATGGTGGAGGGTATCACGGGCAGGATAGGATCATCAATTTTGTACAGGGCATCGCTGGCGGGCGGGTCTCCGACGCGCTGGGGCCGTACGGGTGGGGGCAGCCCCCCATCTTGTACGGCGACAACCAGGGCGCGTTAGGTCTTGCTGAAACTAATGTGTTTGCTAGGAAACTAGGACATGTGGACCTGCGGTGTGCTATTGTGAACCAGAAGGTGGAGGCGGGCCTCGTCGTCAACGAGAAGGTGGGCTCCAACGACAACCTGGCGGACATCAATACCAAGGCCATGCGGGGGGAGCCGTACAACCGTCGCGTCCGGCTTGTGGTGAAGGACTAAAGATTCGGGGAACCGTTCCCTCTCAGAGGGACGACCCTCCCGACAGCAGGACTTTCTACAACGTGGACTCTTGGGTAGGACTCTTGCTAGGTTTCCCGATAGCAAGGGAATAGCGATTAGTAATTAGGTGACTAGATTGCCGAACTTCACATGTTGTGGAGACGTAGGCTAGCACCTCTGCTTTCTTATAGTCGTATTTTATGCACTGTTGTGCTTATTGCGCTTTAATTGTTAATAATGTAGCTATATTGCCGAACTCCACAGGAGACGTAGGATAGCTCACTTTGCGCGTTACTTATTTTCCTAAGCTAGTTGTTAGTTGCGCGTTGCATGGTGAACATTGACTTGTAAGGGAGTCTAATTAAGGGGGAGCATTGGACAATTAACTAGACCCCTCCTCCTAAACTACGTCCGTATTGCTATTTGGTACATTAGCATTACTCGTTACGGTTAGTAGTATTATTAGTTATTAATACATTCAGTTAGAGTATCTTTTCTGGTACTGGTGGCTTTAGCTTCAAAAGTTTACCATTACCATTATTACACATATCAGGCAGTTTCGTGTGTCATTTTGGAGTCTGGAGGTACATCTTTTGTGTGACGTCGTCAGTTAGACTGGCGGGAATTGTTAAGTATTGTTACATTCTTTTGCGTGGGAAGCATTTGGCAGGTAGGAGGGGGACGCCCCGAGTTCCGGTCGCCGTTTGTAGAAGTCGCGGTCGGAGGGTTTTCTTCCAACGGTGAGGGGTTCATGGACTTACTGAAAATATGTGTATGCGTAGATACTAGGTAAACTTGATATTAATGTGTGCTACTCACGTGACAGTTGGATACAGTGGGAGTTTTAGACCTAGGTTAGTCAGCATGGCCCGGCATACGTGATGTGCAACGGTGTCGGGAGTAGTTAGAGCAATTACTAGTCCGGCCTAGTAAGTATTTGCGCACTTCCCTTGGTTATACTGTATGCCATAGCTAGTATCATAGTACGGCAGATTATTAAGTTAATCTCACAATAGATAGACAGCAGGATAGATAGATAGATATTATAGATAGATAGATAGATAGATAGATAGATAGATGGATGGATAGATGGGGTTGGATAGATAGACACTCATAGACTCAGTAGATAGATAGATAGATAGATAGATAGATAGATAGATAGATAGATAGATAGATACTATGATAGATAGATAGATAGATAGATAGATAGATAGATAGATAGATAGATAGATTAGATAGATAAGATAGATAGATAGATAGACGCATGATAGACAGATAGATAGACAGACAGATCAGCGCTTATGCCATCAAGGTGCTTACTGTATGAAGGACATCACACATTTCGCGTTTTATCTCGCACCAGAAGACAAGCAGCATTCGAAACAGAAAAGGGCTCGCGGGGCATTTCAGAAAGAGTTAGTATAGGTCGTTCTCCAAAGGCTGCGAAGAAAGAAGGAAATACATCATACTTTCTGTTTATTTGCAGTACTAGTGAAACTTGAGTCATTATTATTAAAAACTATAGTGTTGGTTTAAAATTAAGAGCTGTAAACTGCAAAGGGGCGCCCTACGCCAACCCTGCGCTGCCGACCCCGCCTCGCAGCGCGACAGCGCGGCGAGGCGGGGTCGGCAGCGCGGTGGTTGGCGTAGGCGCCCCCTCCTGCTGCTTGAGGTACACATGCCCTGCGGGCCAAAACACCTCTTTATCTAAATCTATCACACGTCGGCTCTGCCGGACCCGAAATCTGAAATTATCAAAGAACACTTGCTTTTCGTATAGCTGAAAAGGAAGCATGTAAGTAGGTGAACTATCATAAGATAAAACCAAGATACTATAGTATTACCGTCGGTATTAAACGGAATACCTACGCCTCGATGTACGCGCTATGTGTCTTACTTAGTTTGGCTTGGTGTTGGAGAGCACCCATGAGACGCACTTGAACCATTTGCGCCCGTTTGACTGCTTCCTCCACCTCCACATCACCGTCTCCTTGTTCTTCAATGGTAAAGGGCGACTCGCCATGGGTCCACCTGGCTCGACTCCCTGGATTGTGGCTTGCGCTGGACGTTTTGTTGTTGGCAGGGCGTTTGAACCCCACGCCGAAGCCTGAGAAATCTGCAGCCAGAACACCGAAGGGGCTTGATGCACTAGCCTGCTGCTCTGCATGGCTCTTATCTGAATCGGCTTCCAGCGAGTCCTCAGTTTGTGCGGCCACAGAATCGTTGAGGAAACCTGGCAATACAAGACAAGGTGGGGTGGGTATGGAAGTCAGGATCGTTCAGAGGCGGAGCACGCAAAAAGGATAGTGGGGGGAAAGTGGGCGGGCTTGTCGGAAAATGTGCGCATATATGCATTTTAAACAGAGAATAGTTTTTGAGACCATATTGTCTGAGAGTATCTTTGAGTTTCTCCTGCATCTGCATATGCATGAACAACACGAACATTTGAAGCGTACATTCGAGCAATCGTAATCACAGAGAAACATACTCCCTGCAGAATGGAGTCGCGTTTTTTGATATTATCCAACTGCACAGCACAACGCAAGTCACACAACCGTTTATTATATATATATATATATAATACATATATATATATATGTATATATATATATATAAAGACAGCATGGTATGCTCCGCGCATCGTAAAAACCACAGCATTCTCCGGCCACTCATCACAGCGAAAGGACCTTGTTCTGATGCTCCTGTACGCGTGGAAACAGGCGCTTGGAACGAGACTGCAGTTTGTAGTAGTTGCAGAAGATCGGACGATGAACCTCCGCCTCGTACTGCCTGCAAACCAAAACAAGGAATCGTGACGCACTGTACCGTTACCCAAGATGATCATAGCATCCAGTCACAAAACTTGCCCAGATTGATCAGTCGATGAAGCGTACCTTAGGATCTGCAGTACAAAAGGCAGCTCGTACTCCAGCAGGGTCTGGCAAGAAACACAAAAACGGACACACGTACAGGCCTCAAAAGCGACGAACGCGGCTCGTACCAAGTGGAAACAAACCGCTTGTTTCCTTGGAAGTAATTTTCATGCCTACCTGCTGCAGTTGGGCATTGGTTCCGATGGTCCCGAAACCTTCTTCCGACACCTTCTCCTTCTTCTCTTTCTTGTTCGCCTTCTTGGCCTTGGCTTTCTTGCTCCCTTTTTTGTTGCCTTCAGTTGAGCCCTTCACCTCCGTGCTGCTCTCTATTATCAAGTCCCTCTGCAAGTTCACAACCAAGCACGAGGTGACTCCTCTGCTGCGACACAAGCACGCAACGAACATCTCTGTACCGGCTCCAGCAGCTGGCGCTTCATTCCATTTGCGGATGGAGACCTACACCACCAATTCTGCTGCCTCTTCCACGAAAACGATAGAAACAAAACAAACCAAGATTCCAGCGATTTCACACGGACGACATGAAAGAACAGCGTGAGGGCGACAGTGGTAGAAAAGAAAGAGCACAGCATGAGGGCGACAGTAGACATAATGTACGCTAGGGCCAAAAACACTATGACTCGTTCTTGAGCAACACGGACCGGTGACAAGGCCTGACGGAGTGGTTGACGCTTGCTGCAAATGGAAAACACAGCAAAGGAAGGCAAGAAATAAGTAACACCCTGATGATCAAACATATATCAAAGATATCCACATTTTTCTGAGACGATCACAATGAACGCGGAAGCAAAGCCAAAAGTACAAATGCAACATGATGAATAACAGAGAGCAATATCAAGAGCAGCTGCAGCAAAAAGGAAGGAAGCCACCACGCCTACTCCTCCCGGTGCGTGGAGTTGTTTTTCCGCTGCGTGGCGTTGCTTTGTTGTCACGCTCCAGGCTGCTGGGCTCAGCAATTTCCTCCGCGTACTTGGTGGGTGAGGTGGACGCCGTCATCGAGTGGGCGTGCACGGGCCGCGCGCTGGCGAGCACGGACGGCAGCTCCGGGTTGGGCCCACTGCACGAACCTTGCAGCGGGCTGGAGGGTTCAGAACCGGGCGGCGAGACGGGCGCAGGAAAGAGAGAGTCGGCCTGAATGCCAGCGTCCGGGGACAAAGGCTGAGCGGCAGCGGGAGGGGCGGAAGCAGGAGCAGCAAACAATGAGGCTTCCCGTGGGGAGGGAGAGCGAGCGAATCCTGGACTGGCGACTGTTGGGACGGAGGAGGAGGGGGGAGGGAAGGAAGAGGAGAGGGGAGAGCCGAACTGCTCCCAGGGCGGCGACGAGGCCGCGGACGCTGCGTGCGCCATGCGCAGCGCCGATCGTGGCGACGTACCTGCCTTGAACGGTACCTGCCTTGGGGAAGAGGGCGAGGGACGCAAGGCAGAATTGAAAGCGGAGAAGAGCGAGGACGAGGGAGGGGAAGAAGGGGACGAGGACGACGACGAAGATGAGGAAGAAGAAGAAGAAGAAGAAGGAGAGAAGGAAGTGCTCCGGGAGGAGGAGGGGCTAGTAGAAGAAGATGAAAAAGAGGAGGAGGAGGAGGAGGAGGAGGAAGAAGAAGAAGAAGAAGAAGAAGAAGAAGAAGAAGCTTCAAGTCCGAACATGTTGCTGAGGAAGCCCAGCGCAGAGAAAGAGGAAGACTTGGGAACTTTCGACTCCTTGCAGGTGTGCTGGTGGTGTGGGGAGGGCGGCAGCGACTGGGATCGGTACTGGCTCTTTTTCACGTCTGGCGAGCTCGGGGCGGAGCGAGCGCTCGGGGATGGCGAGCTGGGCACGGAACGAGACCTAGAGTGTGGAGACCGAGAGCTAGAGCGCGATCCCTTGGGCGAGGAGGCTTGGATTGTCAGGCGACTGGCCACGTTGGGCCTGCTGCTATGAGAGAAAGCTGCGAGGGTGGTGGCGAGGTCGGGCCGGTGCGACTTGTCCTGTGAGGAATCACTTCGCTCGGAAACCGGGGAGGAAGGCATCGAGTACGCCGTACTGGTGGGAGATATGCCTGGCTTCGGAGAGTGCGTGGACGACGGTGAGGAGGGCATGGACGAGATTGGCTTGAGCGCTGATGACGAGGGCGCAGAGAAAGGAGCGAAAACGCCGGAGGCTGGGACGAGAGAGGAGGAAGACGAGGCGCTGGTGAGTGGTTCGGTTGGGGGCGGGACTGACGGAGACGAGCCTGAGTGTGAGTTGGAGGAGAAGCTGGTGCGATTAGAGAAGGAAGAGGCGCGAGAACGCACGATGCGCGACGAGGGGATGGTCTGACTGCTGAGCGCTTCCTCGGCAGGCAAGGAAAGCGAGGAGCTGACAGGCTTGCACTGGGGCAAGGGCTTGATTCGCTGTACTCGCCTAGAAAAACATAAGGCGACGAGGTGTACACAAGTGCGGACGCGCAAAATGATTTGTGCAGATACAAGATTTGTGAACTAGAGCATAGTGTGGTCTCGAGGACAGACGACCTGGGGTTGTGTTCCACCACCAAGAGCGCCGACTGCTCCAACGCCTAGCAGCGCCACCGTCCCCCATGGCTCCCCAGCGCAATGGTTCCATCCCTTCTTTCCCCCCCCCCCCCCCCCCACCTCACTTACCCCTATCTCTTCTCTTTATTTACCCCCTTGCCCTCCCTCCTGCTGACTCCTGATACCCTTCCAATCATCCCTTTCCTTCCTCAGCTCCATCGCCTTCCTATTACACTTGCGCCCCCCCCCCCCCCCCCCCCCCAACTTCTCCCTTGCCATGTCATCAGATATCAGGCGTATGATTTGCTCGAATCTTATTAGGTCGAGACGGGCTGGGTGTCTGGCCACATTTCGCTTTCTATCCCCTTCCATGACCTTTGCGACGAACTCAGCACCTTCTTCAGCAAATACTTGCATCCTAGAACACAGACGTCAACACGCAGAAATGCATTTTGGTTCTTGAGCGTATGTAGCAGATACTTTGGGTAGGAGAGCAAGACTGAGATCGGGAGCCAGCCACGGTGTTCCCGTAGGATGGCTTGTGTATATGCGTCGTTGGGCAAGTTCCGATCACCTGCACATGTCGACATACTTATGCGCACGTATAGATGCGCGCATGCATGTACATGATATATGAATGTATGTACGTATATACTGAATGTATGTACGTACGTATGTACGTATGTACGTATGTACGTACGTATCAATTGCATGCATGTATGTATGTATATGTACATGCATACCTACATATATAAATGCATACATATGTACAGACATTCCTTCATTCAGACACAAAACATGCAAATGTAAATACATAATAATATGAATATATTTAAATGTTTCGGTGTGAATTTTGGTACATATATATTACGTATATAAAGATGTACGCGTTTTTTGTATTTGTGTCTGTATGCGTTAATGTTTGTATGTATGTTGTATGTAGGCTGCACGCAAAAGAAGTTATCAGTTATCATACATACATACATACATACATACATACATACATACATACGCTTTACTATACTATATACATACATACATACATACATATAGACGTATATGCATGCATGCATGCATACCTAAGTAGTACTCCACCTGTCGCGTGATGCGTCGCATTTTGACGCGCTGCCGCTTATGCTGCATCACCTGGGCAGGCAGCACAGACACAACAGCAACAACAACAACAACAACAACAGCAATAGTAATAATAATAATAATAATAATAATAATAATAATACTATATCTGAGGCGTACTGATGCAGCTAATGGCATATCCTCAACGGACATAAGCCTCCAATACCCTTGTTCGAGGTCCTCCACCCCCCCGTGTCAGTCTCTCGCCTGATGATCGGGGCCACCGATGGAGCTCCTGAGGGCAAGACTGCACTAAGCCGAGATTATTCCGCAGTCCCAGCAACCTCTTGCAAGACGTCACCGAATGTGCAAGTGCATACACCAAGCGCGGTTGCTAGAGCTGCCTCGAAACCCCACCCATAACAATCTGGTGTCTGCTGGGTCCTGGGCTATCAACCAGCATATGCGGAGTTTAAGATCTTTTACGCGCGCAACGACCCTCCTCCCCAGCATCTACCACCAAAGGGTTATGAGTTGGCGTCACAGTTTAACGCCTTGAGGCCATTGGGCTGAATAATAATAATAATAATAATAATAATAATAATAATAATAATATATATTGATCTGTCATGGCTGAGCCCGAGGGCCATGCGCCTCCATCCCTCGACCCAACAGGGACTACAGTGAGTATGTTGGGGAGGGAAGAGTGACTCTAACCATCCTGCATAGAAGGCCCCAAAAGGAAGTCCCTACTACCCGCACAGTGTCGGGTACCTTGCAGGAAATCAACTACAAATGATTGATCTTCCCCGCGTGAGAGCTCCACGAGACTGGGTAGGTCCCGCATGGAGGTACTCACAGGGGTAGCAGACATTTCATGCGGTCTGCCAGCGCATGAGGACGTTTTGTGGTAAGTATCTGGGACGCCTCGAAACCCGTCACACCTAGATCGCGGAATGTAAATACCCCTTTGATCCCACGTGGTGTATGTCTTATAAAAAACAACACAACGACATGGCCTCGGAACCAACACAACAACATAGCCTCGGAACCCACATCGACATAGCCTCGGAACCCACACAACAACAGAGCCTCGGAACCAACACAACAACATAGCCTCGGAACCAACACAACAACATAGCCTCGGAGCCAACACAACGACATAGCCTCGAAACCAGTGGCAAGAGGCCCAACCACCTCCTCTTCCCGTGGGGTGCCATACTGTGCAACCCTCCATAATAATAATAATAATAATGATAAATATATATATTGATCTGTCATGGCTGAGCCCGAGGGCCATGCGCCTCCATCCCTCGACCCAACAGGGACTACAGTGAGTATGTTGGGGAGGGAAGAATGACTCTAACCATCCTGCATCGAAGGCCCCAAAAGGAAGTCCCTACTACCCGCACAGTGTCAGGTACCTTGCAGGAAATCAACTACAAATGATTGATCTTCCCCGCGTGAGAGCTCCACGAGACTGGGTAGGGCCCGCATGGAGGTACTCAAGGGGGGTAGCAGACATTTCATGCGGTCTGCCAGCGCATGAGGACGTTTTGTGGTAAGTATCTGGGACGCCTCGAAACCCGTCACCACCCCTAGATCGCGGAACGTAAATACCCCTTTGATCCCACGTGGTGTATGTCTTATAAAAAACAACACAACGACATGGCCTCGGAACCAACATAACAACATAGCCTCGGAACCCACATCGACATAGCCTCGGAACCCACACAACAACAGAGCCTCGGAACCAACACAACAACATAGCCTCGGAACCAACACAACAACATAGCCTCGGAGCCAACACAACGACATAGCCTCGAAACCAGTGGGAAGAGGCCCAACCACCTCCTCTTCCCGTGGGGTGCCATACTGTGCACCCCTCCATAATAATGATAATAATAATAATAATAATAATAATAAATAACAATAAATAGTGTATCTCCTGCCAATTGCTGAGCCAAAAGGCCATGTGCATCCAGTCCTCCATTCCATAAGGAAAGTCTCCACACCAATCGGTGGAATAAAGGAAGTGACGGCATAGAACATTACTCTAGGAGCTTTATACCAATCAGCCCATGGAAAGGACCGATGGCCTATGTACTCCCTAATAACAATAAATAATAATAATAATAATAGTGCTTCTCTGTCAATGGCTGATGCAAATCTGCACATGCGCCTCCATCGTCTCACCCGTGAGGGGAGTACGAAGATTTGACGATAGGCTCTAATGACGCCCCCGCAAGGGCAGTTCCAACACTTCCAGACGGACCGGTATGTTCAATGAAAATACTGGTGGCACCGACGGGAATCGAACTGGCGACAGGGCCCAGATGGTAGAACTTGACCACTGGGCTATCACGGTGTCCACAATAATAATAATAATAATAATAATAATAATAGTGCTTCTCTGTCAATGGCTGATGCATTTCTGCACATGCGCCTCCATCGTCTCACCCGTGAGGGGAGTACGAAGAATTGACGATAAGCTCTAATGACACCCCGCAAGGGCAGTTCCAACACTTCCAGACGGGCCGGTATGTTCAATGAAAATACTGGTCCAGAAATAGACCGATGTTCAATGAAAATACTGGTGGCACCGACGGGAATCGAACTGGCGACAGGGCTCAGATGGTAGAACTTGACCACTGGGCTATCGCGGTGTCCATAATAATAATAATAATAATAATAATAATAATAGTGCCTCTCTGTCAATGGCTGATGCATTTCTGCACATGCGCCTCCATCGTCTCACCCGTGAGGGGAGTACGAAGAATTGACGATAAGCTCTAATGACACCCCCGCAAGGGCAGTTCCAACACTTCCAGACGGGCCGGTATGTTCAATGAAAATACTGGTCCAGAAATAGACCGGTATGTTCAATGAAAATACTGGTGGCACCGACGGGAATCGAACTGGCGACAGGGCTCAGATGGTAGAACTTGACCACTGGGCTATCACGGTGTCCATAATAATAATAATAATAATAATAGTAATAATAATGATAATAATAATAATAGTGCTTCTCTGTCAATGGCTGATGCAAATCTGCACATGCGCCTCCATCGTCTCACCCGTGAGGGGAGTACGAAGATTTGACGATAGGCTCTAATGACACCCCCGCAAGGGCAGTTCCAACACTTCCAGACGGACCGGTATGTTCAATGAAGATACTGGTGGCACCGACGGGAATCGAACTGGCGACAGGGCCCAGATGGTAGAACTTGACCACTGGGCTATCACGGTGTCCATAATAATAATAATAATAATAATAATAATAATAATAGTGTATCTCCTGCCCATTGCTGAGCCAAAAGGCCATGTGCATCCAGTCCTCCATTCCATAAGGAAAGTCTCCACACCAATCGGTGGAATAAAGGAAGTGACGGCATAGAACATTACTCTAGGAGCTTTATACCAATCAGCCCATGGAAAGGACCGATGGCCTATGTACTCCCTAAATAATAATAATAATAATAATAATAATAATAATAATAATAATAATAATGATAATAAATGATCAAACTCTGTGCTGAAGGCTTTTCGCCCTCGTTGCGTCTTGCAAAAAATTGCTCCCTTGTTATGGCAATGATTTAAATGTAGTGTTTCAATATCTCCCTCGATTGCTCCCTCGATCGCCTCTTCCGCCCTCAGCTGCTTTCCCTTCCCCCCACAAATATTGTTCTATTCATATACATTTGAGTATTAATTCGAAAGGTAGGACAGGGAGGGAGGGGGAGCAGCTGCATACATACATACATACATACATACATGCATGGATACCATTTGTTTGAGAGCGGAAAGCGGCGCGCCGGGAGTGGGGAACTTTGCCAGGTTGCTGGGGGCAGCCACGCCTAAGCAACGGATTGCGAACATCAAGGCAAGCAAACCCCCGGCTCGCTGTATCCCTCCCTGCCCTGCCCCTCAAAAAAAAAACTTGGAAAACGGACAGCACGCAATAGCTCATGTCAAAGCGACTCACAAACTCAAAACGGGACAAAATTTGCGATTTGGCTTCATAAGGTTGGGCTGCCCGCCACTGCAAACCACGAATGACAGACAGCACATCGAAAAGCTAGCAGCTCACACCAACAATTCATCACTCATGTAGCCTTCAGTAACGAGGTAGGGACATGGGTCCTTGTGTATGGCATGGTGGGATTCACTGTGTGTTTGTGTGTGCGTGTATGTGTATGTGTGTGTGTGTGTGTGTTTGCATGTGTGTGTTGTGTGTCATAATGGTTGACCGGATAGGATCATCACCAGGTAGTCTTTGCACTGCTGGCTCTTCCAGTGCTCCTCCGCAGCTTTCTCCAGCTCGTCCCGGTGTGCGCGCACACTCGACACTGTGCCCTCCGACTGCACCACACCAAGAGACATTTGGATTTTGTCATTCCACTGCGTTGGGGTGCACGCCCGAGGGTAAAGCGAGGGCAAACAAATGCTCACTTGGACGAGAACTCACGCATGCTCACCTGAAAGCGAGTGACTTCCTCTTGGCCTTCTCGATGCAGGGCTTTTCTCTTGTGCTCCATCTGATCCTGCGGAAAAGAGACAGGGCGCACGCTCGCATGGACGGGAACGAAGACACAGAAAATTCAACTGATGCACTCGCATGCAAGGCTGGAAAGAAGTTTTGACATCAAGCGGTGCCAAAACAGATGCTACTAACATGCACACACAACCCCAGCTAGGGCATGAAACACTCACTCTGAACGCTGACACCCAGTGTTGGGCATGTTTCACATTCTGAACCTCTCTCTCTCTCTCTCTCTCTCTCTCTCTTTCTCTCTCTTTCCACAAATGCAATTTTCGTAAACCTAATTTTTGACCTCCATTTCAGACCTCTGAATCTGTATTCTTTTCTGTCCATGAAAGGAATACCACTAAGTTGCATGCATTGTGAAATGTTGCGGATAGATATGTCTTTTAGAATGGAAGTGCTCAAACCAGGCAATCAAGGGCCTCCTTCCTCCACTTGGACACTTCAACCTTGCATAAAGAGGAAATGAATTCGAAAGTTATGATGCATACACGAGAGACAAACACACACAGAGGAGAGAAGGAAATAGTGGGCCGAGACAGGAGAGGCAGAGACAGAGTGTGTGGTGTGTGTGAGAGAGAGTGTTTGTATATGTGTGTGTGCGAGAAAGAGAGAGAGAGAGAGAGAGAGAGAGAGAGAGAGAAAGAGAAAGAGAAAGAGAGAAAGAGAGAAGGAGAGAAAGAGAGAAAGAGAGAAAGAGAGAAAGAGA
>WBZZ01003076.1:622500-640000 GCA_019918135.1 Paulinella micropora | reverse complement strand
TGTTATCATTTGCATTTTTCTTTTATTTCTTCTTATTGCTGTTGACATTCAAGACAACAACAAAAATTAGTTTTTCATTTTTGTGTCAGATTTTCATTTTTGTGACAGTTTTTCATTTTTGTGACAAAAATTCAAATTTTCAAATTTAACGGTAACATTTCGCGAAAATTTACGATATTTTGCGGACGAATATAGCCGTTAATTTGAAAAATTCAAATTTTCACCCAAAATCAAAATTCTAACCAAAACTGAAATTCCAACCAAAACAGAAAAATCAATTTTTTTTGTTGTCTTGAATGTCAACAGCAATATTTTGTAGTTTTGGCGTTGCATTTGATCTCAAGCTCCAATCACTATCCCAATTCATCACCTTCTCGCTAGGCGCTCTACTTCGTTTTCCAAGTTTTTCTTCTGGCTGTCCTTTTTACATCTCTTGATAGTACTATTTTTCTCGTCTTTCTTAGCTTGCTCCTTACTAACTATGTTGTGTGCTTGGTTTTTTCCAGCCCCTTTTGCTTCTACTCTTGCTTGACATTTTCCTTTTGTACTTTGCGCTTGCATCCTTGCGCACCTGATGAAATCATTTACATAGTTCCTTATCATAATGAGGCGATGCAACTTCTGAAAATCTGTTGTTTCTTAATAAACTAACATACTAACTATCCCTAACTTTCTGCTTGCTTCTGCCCTGGACTCTCTACCCTTCAGGGAGTTACTGTTTCCCCCCGGCCAGTTGCCTAACTGTTTAACCCCTACTACAAGCTCGTTCTCTCCAAGAAACTCACCTGCTGCACCAGTAACTGAGTTCGTGACCTTACATTCATCCATGATGTGCAGTTCCAGCGGGGGCTGCACGTCAACCACTGCACTGAGGAAGTGATAATACTAACACAACAAATAATCCAGCAACATGAATTGCTTCACTGATAGCGAATGTAAGATTAAGATGTTGCCGGGGAAGGGGTTCCCACTCTGTAAACTTTTAATCTTTATTGAGAAAGAAGGAAACTGAACCAGACACGGGCCCAATCAAATTGAACTAACTACCCACCTAAACTTGAATAAACGAAATACAACTAAGTAAAATATGTAAAGCAATGATCAGTCCTATAAAGGGACTGACTGCCACCAGTACCAGAACTATTAAGAACTATGTAAAACATATAGACGCCGATATGACTAAATACTATATTAATAAATTTGTCTATTGCTCCCCCCATTTAGGAATAGCGGCCGATATGAGCCAGCATATTAAATGGCATAAAGCCAGACAACAACCAAACAAGTTAATTAATAAAATATAGTCACAATTCAAACAGCAAAACCTTAAACACATCGTTAAGCACTAAGCACATCAACATCATTATTAATATCGCACAATCCACACCATTCGCACGGAAAATAACCAACACTAATATATGTTCAACACAGTGTCACGAGCACAACCAAGTAAACGGACGAGATACTGACAAGCACAACGAACAAACTAGTAGGAAATAAAAACAAAATTAGCAAGTGAGCTATCCTACGTCTCCAGTGGAGTTTGGCAATATAGCAACACATAAGCACAACAAACAAACTTCCTCACATAAGAGTATGTCTCCTCCGCTAAATAATAACTCACACATACTCGCAGCAACAACCACGACGATAAAGCAATTCATACTCACCGACTGCCCAAAGCAAACACGTATGAAAATATAAACACACACAAACAGGTATCTCCCCCTAGCTCCTTATCCACTAATGTGTATAATAGAGGAGGAAATAAACTGAGCAACACATAAGGGTCCAAGGCTCCTTGCCCTATGTTGGCAAGTCAGAGTGAGGAGAGAAGAGAGAGAAGAGCAACAACTGTCCGGTCTCAAAGGAACAAAAACAAAATAATTCCTGTGACGTACGTTGTTCTCCCCCTACGTCCAGAACTGTCACAGCAAACGACGACTAGCAGTCCTCCTGCTTCCCAAATTAAACAAAAGCCCCGCCGAAACACTAGCAACAGAACAGAAATAAATTTCCTTACTTCCCTCCCTTCCTTTGCTTCCCAGTTCCAACGCTAAAGGTGCTCATGTCCCGTCCGACTGCAACAAGGAAAACTAAACTTCCACCGTCGCCAAAAACGAAGGCTGCTTACTAACAACATACATCCAACCTTGCCCACACCTTTGCAAATACCAATACTGAAAGTCACCGACTAAAACTTAACCCCAGTCCATTAACAATAACATTTGCACCCTTCACTTTCCCACAGTTCAGCAATGTCTAACGAAGTCCTTTGAACGTCCAAACCACTGCACCAAAAACGCAGAAAACGACGCATACGATGTCCCTAAACTGCTACCCAGCTCAAACTGCCGGAACACACACCACAGATCACGCCAGGAACGAAAAGCAGGAAACAGCACCACCTGCTGCTCAGGAACTTTTGGAAAATGTCCGGAACCACCTGTAAATTTGTCAACATTTTTGCCAACATGGCAACCGAACAAGTCTTTTGTGCCTACATGCACTCCCTTATTGTCCTCAAACCTTTTTACATTATCCACAGGTGTCGCCTTTGATAAGGGGCTGCCACACCTTGACTTGCAGCCAACATGCTGCCTCTACGGAGGGAACCACTCAAAGTTTCTTTCACACCGTCTAACTTTAAACGCCCGGTTGTCTTCCCGGACGGCAATCTAACTCCCACCTCTAGTGATCGCCCTAGATGGAGCTCGAGATCCCTCGACTTCACTAGCTACCCGATTGCCCGTAGTAACAGCCCTAGGTCTCCTTACTGTTCTGAAAGTTTGAATTTTAGGTCTCCTTACCATAAAATTCAACATTTCAGAACATCCTTTCAGCTGACGCCACTGGGTCCTTGACCCAACCAACCAAAAAGTCTGTCCACTGCTCTACCGAGCAACTCCGAGTCTGATCACAGCAGTGTCTCCACTAAAAGGTCCCCCAGCCTGGCAGCTGGACTTTGCCTCCATCACGATCGCCGAAGGACGCTCCCACGATTCCCTGCCCAGACTTTTCCTCCCCCCAATTGAACGCGGTTCCGCCACAGCTTGACTGAAGATAGCTCCAGCTCCACTCAGACGAAGCACCACCAAGGCTCCATAACCCAATGTAAGATTAAGAGGTTGCCGGGGAAGGGGTTCCCATTCTGTGGACAGTTGGTCTTTATTGAGACAGAAGGAACTGAACCAGACACTGGCTCAATCAAATTGAACTAACTACCCACCTAAACTTGAATAAACGAAATACAACTGAGTAAAATAGGTAAAGCAATGATCAGTCCTATAAAGGGACTGACTGCCACCAGTACCAGAACTATTAAGAACTATGTAAAACATGTAGAGGCCGATATGACTAAATACTATATTAAGAAATTTGTCCATTGATAGCACCTATCGCTGCCAACAAACTAACGTAAATCTTTCTGAACCTGACGTGCAAGATATGGAAAGCCCTGATCTATGTCCGTACATAATAAAACACGCTCTGTTCATGAATTCAAAAGTCCATCATATGTCCCTGCGGGCGCCTAAACTCATCTGCAATGCAAACATTCCTGACTTGGGTATTATTGCGCATGTATTCTAGAACAACGACTTTCTCGCTAGCTGACCACCCTGTCGTCCAGAACAAGTAAATCGTGACCAATCCGTGCAAACGATAATATTGGAAATACCGTTTCATCCCGGCAAGGTCCTGCACTTGCGTGTTCCATAGAATTTGAGGATCTGATTGTTTCCACAAGTCCGATACTGACCAGTAGCCCTTAGTTCACGTGCATTTCGGATCCGTAAAGACCACTGTTCTCTAAAGTCGCTTTGCTCTAGTCCCGCCACTTTTGCAAACCCAAACACCCTGGCTGCTACTAAAACATGCACTCTGCCACAACCTATGTCTTCTTTCTATCAGCAAGTGGCACACTGTCGGGGGCCATTACAGCCAGCACCCCCTGGAGAGTCAAAGTTCCCTCCACGCGTCGCGGGGAAACTTGAATCTTATCTATACTATGCCCTAGATAGAGCTCGAGACCCCTCGACTTCATTAGCTACCCGATTGTCAGTAATAGCAGCCCTAGGTCTCGTTACCATAAAATTTCAAAATTCAGAACTTGCTTTTAGCTGACGCCACTGGGTTCTCAACCCAACCAAGCAAAAAGTCTGTCGAATGCTCTACCGAGCAACTCAGAGTCTGATCACAGCAGATCTCAAAACGAAAATGCTCCCCGGCCTAGCAGCTGAACGTTTGCCGCCATCACGGTGACCGAAGAACACCCCCACGATTCCCTGCCCAGACTTTACCTCCCCCCAATTGCGGTGTTCCCAGCTTGCAGCATAGCTCCAGCTCTGCGCAGACGAAGCAGCACCAAGGCTACATAACCCATTGTAACGTTACGAGGTTGCAGGGGAGGGGTTCCCATTGTGTAGACGCCACTTAGTCTTTACTGAGACAGAAGGAAACTGAACCCAACACGGGCTCAAGCATAATCAATTCGAACTATCTACCGCCTAAACTTGAATAAAGGAAATACAAATGAGTAAAGGTAAAAGCAATGATCAGTCCTATAAAGGAACTTGTGACTGACTGCCACCCAGCCAGTACCAGAAATATTAATAACTATGTATATAAAAACATGTACAGGCCGATATGACTAAATACTGATGACTATGATATTAATATCAATAAATTGTCCATTGCACTGTCAAGTTACGTGGTTGCAGAGAACTAGCTGTTAGAGTTGAATGGCTGCTATGCTGTTCAACTTACTGAGTTGAACTTGGATTCACTTTTCATCACAGATTTTCCGTGAAAATTCTGAATTTCAAACTTGAAATGAACGAGTGGCACCCGCCGGGCTCTAATCGTTCTACAATTACTGGAGTCACGTACAAGTCAATCTAGTCAATTTTGTTATTTTTAAAAAAACTAAAAACAGAAAAAGTTGTTTTCCACACTGGAGATGGTTCAGATTCATTATATTAAGACCGGAGGTCTAGCCTTACGAGCTCAAAGGAAAAGTAAAAAGGAATTTAATAATTGAACACAACTGCTTCAAAACTAACCTCCACTTCTGATATAGAAAGGGAAGCCAGATATGAACCCAAACAACAAGCCAAAGGAAAAAACCGCTGTCAACGGAATGTCCCTTTGACGCGGGTCATCTGACACGATGCGTTACGTCCGTAACCTGCACAAATCATCTGCCAAAACATACCCTGAACACCAACCCATAAGTGCAATTTCCCTTATTTAGCCATAAATTCCCAGTCACGGAAAAAAAGGCCAAATTTCACGGAATTTCCGTGACCCTTTTCCAAAACTTCAAACGGTTACTACATTTGCTGTAGAAGGATCGGGTCAACGCTATTAATGTGGGAGGTTATTCAATATGGATCACGCTGCTACACCATAGTGTAATCTGCATCCTAAAAACCTTCTCCACGCCAGTAAACGGTTAAGTGTAAGATATAGGTATTAAGGTCCTATGGAATTCAAGCTTCCTAGCTTTCCTCCTATATTCCTTACCTTAATATAACATTAAAACCGGACGTATTAATCAGAACCGCAAATGTAATAAGAATTCATCTTAAAATACATTTAATAACAAGAAATTACTTCCAAGAGTAAATTCCCGTAAAGCACTAATAGCGTAAAACGATGTAGTATACCGTGGGTGTTACATAGCACCCCTTCCCCCTCCCTTGAGATCGCTCGGATCTCAATTCTGGAGTAATACCAACGGAGACTACATCTCGTATAATCCCGTCAGTACCGGCTTTCTGGGGGATCCCAGCCGACTGTCCACCACCCCAAGAGCTACCCTAGCTCGACCCCTGATCAAATCTTATCAAGAGCCATCCAACGAATTATAGGCTTGTGCTTCATGTGGGCTAAGTTCCGAGACTTAATAATGCCCGAAGATCGTGAATCTGACACTCGGCCAGCCCACGTCTTCAACCCTACGCGCGCGATTTCCTCGAATTCACAGTCCCATAGTCCGGCCGACCACCAACCAGACCCTGTCTAATCCGTCAAATGTGAATGGTGCCTTGGCCCCGAAGTTCGAATTGACCGAACTCCACGAGTCCAAACCTATGGCCTTCTCGCCGAGTTCACCCCCTGTACCGTGTCCGTAAAGTTTTAATGTTGAGTAGGACCCTCAGTACCATTTTTCCCACACACTATGGTCAATGTGCGCCCAACTTCAATCCCCACCCCCCCCCCTCCGACCCGAATTCCGTTTCCTTCTCTCCTTACGCATCCCGGATGCTTTTCCCCTTCTGGCTCGGATGCTTCTTCCCCCGCACCGTTTCCGTTGCGTGTGCACCCCCGATTAGCCTTAAGTCCACCCCGTTCTGTTTGAGCATGTTCCATACATTCTGCGGAATGTGCCCGTCGTGTAACTCGAAGGGGCAATCTAGCACTCCCCTCGGCCACGCCGGTATGGTCCATGCCTCGTGATCCCTGTCACTTTTCCGTGTGGCTGGATCTATCTTGGCATCCCATACTTCCCTATTCCCAGCATCCCACCATACCGGGACATACTCGCGGTACATCCGGTTCTCAACCGTATCCTTTTCCCATGACCGGTAAAACTGCAGCATAGGCGGAAGGTTCTTAAGCGCGCTCTCCGACGATCGAGTCTTTCTCGAGTCCTTCGTCAGTCCCACAACCTTCATCACAAAGAGAGCATCCTTGTCTCCTTTTGCAACGAATCTAGTTGGGGGCCTGACCAGATAGAACCGATCTAGAACCCACTTCATCCCCAGTGTCTTATTACCCTCCTTCCATAACTTGTGCTACCTGCGAGTGCTCAATTGGCTCCTCCGGCTCCGCCTGCACTTCCGTCTTCCTACGCTTTCCCTGCCTACTTCCTGGTTCCGAGTAGATCAGATCATTATCCGCCGCCCTCTTCGCCGCCTCCGTGGGTGGCTTGTGACCTGTATCTGACCCCCTCTCCCCGACTGGAGCTTTTCCGGCCGACACCCTCCTCGGGGGCCCGTGCCTTCTTCCCCTCCTGGCCCTTCTGGTCCCCAGGCTTCGCACCATCGGGTTCCTTATCCGTCCCCAACTTAGGAGGGTCCTGAAACTCCCCCTTTTCCCTGACGAGCGCATCCTGGAGCGTCTCGTTCTTCATTAGGAACGGATCGTACTTGATGAGGCGTCGAACATTTACAATCTTGTTCTCCCCCTGCCTCTAATCAGATAGTTAAACGGCCCTGTTGCTGCGCCACCTGATATGGCCCCTTCCAGTGCACAAACATCTTAGATGATATGCCCTTCGGAACCTGCGGGTAATACAACATGACGATGTCCCCCGGCTTATACGTCACCATAGACAAGTCCTGTTCCAATGGTTCTTTGCTCAGCTGGCGAGTCTGTTCCGCCAACCTCGCTTGCCTAACCGCTTGCATGGCCTCCATGGAGACCCGCATACGAACCCCCCAGAGCTCATCCTCGTCCAACGCAAGCCCAGGCACATTCTGATATACCAAGTGTTGGGGCATCACCGGCTCCTGCCCGTACACTACCTGATACGGGGACCTACATTCCGCCCCCGCTCCAAGAGCCTTCGATGGCATCGCGTTCACAGCGAAAACAAAGCTCGGGACCACCTCCCTCCACAAGAGCTGACTCTTCTTGCAGTAGGTCCTTAGAGCCGACTTAAGCGGTCTATGCACCCGCTCAATCTTGCCATTAGCCCTCGGATTGTACGGTGTCACGTACTGCCAGTGAACCCCATAAAACTTCGTGAGCCTTACCATCAGCTCGTTATCAAAGGCTGGCCCCTTATCTGAGCAGATCGTCTTGGGGACCCCCACCACATATAGGATTCGATCGATCAGCTCCCTGGCTGTCGTCTCCGCCGTTGTGTCAGGCACCGGTATCGCCCAGACGTAATTGCTCGCCCTATCAATGACCGTCATCAAGAACCTATCTTTCGCCGGCCCCACCGGCGGCAACGGCCCCATGTGGTCCACATGCAGGAACTCAAAGAGCCTTTCCAGCAATGTAAATTTCCCAACTGGGATCTTCCCTTCCACTGGGTGCTTTTTGTTCATCTGACAGGTCGTGCAGCCCTTGACCCTTTCCTTTATGAACTTATCCATCCCTTCCCACCAGAATCGCCTTTTGATAATTCACTGCGTCCTTTTGCACCCCCGGGTGATTAACCAACGGGACTACGTGCGACGCTACGTAGATCATCTGCCTCAGTTTGGCCGGGACCCATAAGACCCACTTTTCCGGGTTCTTGGCCGTTTGCGGCGTCTTGCCTATATACCACAGGAGGCCATCCCGCCATGCCAGCGTCTTGAGCTGTGAACGGATCTTCTCCGTCAACAACAACTCATCCCCTGCCAAAAAGTAATGGATCAAGTCTTTGTACTGTTCATCGGCCCTCTGGCACTGCCTCCACGCCTCCACCGACGCAATACGCACTGTACCGTCCTCTACCTGGATTCCCACTTGAGGCCTGGAATCCGGCTCCCCTCCGAAGCCCCCACCGGCTCAATCGAGGTCACCTCCGACTCTAGAGCCGTTTCCACGCCCGGGTCTTCCATGTAGGTTCGGACGGCCGGTGCCGCGTGCCCCTGGCAACAGTAGCACTCATGCTCCGCCTTATCCTGATCCAGAATAGCGGCTTTATCGGCCTCATATTCTTTCAGGCGTTGCACGGCCTCCTCCGCAAAATGCTCCCTGCAGCACTCTGTTTGGCCAACCTCCCGTTCCAACTGAGACATCATGACCTTCCTATATTCCCCCTTCTTTGCCTCCATCACCCTAGGCTCTTTTCGGCTAGACACCGGGTGAGCCTTATTGGCATAGAAGATCATATTCGCCGGCAAGATATCCTTTTGATCCTTACTTAACGCCAAGTCCTCAAACTCGTCCATCTGCTGCATCGCAGCCAGACATGCGGATGGTGTTGAGTAATTGACCCTCGACAAAGAGTCTGCCACAATATTCTTTTTGCCGGGAATGTACTTGACGGTGAAGTCATAACACGACAGCAAAGCCTGCCACCTGGCCAGCCTGCCTGTGCAATCGTTCGTCATCAACCACATAAGGTTCTGGTGGTCCGTCCTTACCACGATATCCCGTGACTCCCACAAGTATTCCCTGAGTCTTATAAACGACCAAACCACCGCCAAGGCATCTCTCTGCCTCGTACAGTAGTTCTGTTCAGCCTTATTGAGCTTCCGGCTCAAGTACATGATCGGCCGCAAAACCCCCTTATCATCGTATTGCCGTAGGACCGCCCCGACCGCGTACTTAGACGCATCGGTGTCCAGCACATACTGTTTATCCACATCCGGCATCATCAAGATGCAATCCTTGTTAAACTTGGGATCACGAGTCAACATTTCTTTAATGAACTCGAACGTCTCCCGAGTCCTGTTTAGGCGTCCATTCCCGCATATCGCCTTTCAAGTACAGCTCCCTTGACTGCTTAACCGTATCCGACCAATTCGGAAAGAACTGACTGTGATATTGCGCAAGCGCAATGAAGGAGAACAACTCCGACCGCGTCTGAGGCCGCTTAATGATTTCGACAGCATCCCTCTTCTTAGCCGCAATCGCTACCGTCCCGTTCGAGATATCATATCCCAGGTATGTAACCTGTCGGGTGGCAAACTGGCACTTGTCCAAGTTCACCTTGAGACCAAACTCTCTTACCCGTCGGAAAACATCCTGTATATGGGCCAGATGTTCCTCTATGGTATTGGAGTAGATAATAATATCATCTAGTATGTAACAGAAAGCGTAATCCTCCGCCTTCTGCCCATATTTCTCCATAAACCCACCTGCCCTTCCATCCTCAAACTGTCGACCAAGCATTTTCTGCATCGCTGCCTGAAATATGCCCGGCGAGTTCCTCAGACTCATTGGCAATACCTTCCATTGGTATAGCGTCATCCCCACCACAAACGCTGTTAGCCACCTGCTCTTTCTACTGAGCGGGATCTGCCAGAACCCATTCAACACCGAGTAAAATTTCGCGTGTTTCAACTTGCGCATACAGTCATCGATCTTAGGCAGCGGATACCGCTCACCCTCGATGATCTTGTTTGCCCGATAGTAATTCACACAAAAGGGGCCTCAGCGCCCCATCTGGCTTTGGATCGGGGAGTCCGAAAACTCCGTGAAATCATCAGCCTGTAGCTCCTCCGCCTTCTCCTGGGCCAATGCTCTCCTCCTTACGGCCCAAGATAGACCTCCTAGAGGCATGCGTGATATTCATCCCCGGAATCTTCCTGAGATGAGCCTCAAAATGCTTGACCGTTCCCGGCCTAGGCGGATCAAAGATCTCCTTTTCCTTTGCCATCACCTCCTGAATGCTCTTAAGATCCTCTTGATTCCCCTTCCAGTCCGCCCGCATCCGAGCCATCCTGTCGTCCCATGACTGGGCGTCCTTCCGACTCAGTTCGGGCGCCTCAGCCATGTCAGGCCACGCATCCTCCACCAAGCCATCCTCGGAGGGCATCTCCACCTCCTTCTGATGGTATTTGACTTCCGAAAACTCATCCCATTTACCTAGGTTTGCAATCCGATCCAGAATAAACGCAAACTGGATAGGCGCCCTTTTCGTGTAAAACCCTGTGAAGCACGTGAACGCCTGTTCCCGTATCTTGTGAAGGTTACACCCTTTAAGTGAGTTCCGATATGCCAACCACTGTTCCCTAGTGCATAATCTACAGGCAATCACCAAATGTTGCTTCCTAGATAGCACCGGGATCGGGTGATCCATCATCCGGTCCAAAACCTCATCTGCCCACAACGCTTTTTCATGGAACGGTAAGATCATAGAAAAAGGTTTGTCACCCTCGAAATATTTCGTGAGCAATTTTGCCGTCTCCCCGGAATTCCGTGGACAAAGAGGTTTGTCACCCCACATGTTTCCCACAAAATTTCCGATCTCATCCTCCGTTCCACCCGTTGAGACCCGCCCTTCCATTAGCGGTTCAAACAACGGCCTGTTACCCTGTGATGCTTTCGCATGGAAGCAGTATCGGTTCTGAAGGAACACATAAGGCTCCTTCTTTCCCTTGCTGAACCTATCCATCCCTGCCTCCACCTCCATGTTATGTTCTTCCATTGTGCAGGCCATAATCTGGGCACACCGGCCCTGAATTAAGTCCTCCACTGTTGCCTTCTCCCAACGTCGAGCAACTTTCCTCGCCTTTCCCGCAAGCCCGCGGTACACCGGTTGGAAGTCCTTGTAATAATTGTCCAACGCCAGGTGCTGATATGGCTTCGGTGTAACCAACTGCACTCTTGCGCTTCGCGCAATTGCATGTGGGTCCTTTCCCTTAGTTGCCCCTGGCTCGGTGGATGAGACCGCGTAAGTTCCGCATGAAAGTGAGGAACTGCCGTCCGCCCCCTCACAATATCCTCCGCGTCATCATCACTAATTCCATAGTGCACCAAACCCGACCGGCAGTCAATTAATGTATTCATCCTATTGAGCTGCTTGAACCCGATCAGCAATCCCCCCAAATATTCCGGACAGACATAGAACTGAATGTCAAAGGACTTACCGGAGTAGAGTTCAATGGTCAAAACCATCGTTCCCGTAACCTCCGCCCTCGCTTTTCCATTCACCCCTTCTATGCTTCCTTTCATAGGCAACATGTTTTTATCTAACCACGCCCTATTCGCCGTTATGAATCCCGCGCCCGCGATATTAATATTAGCCAACGTATCATTGGCCATATCGCATGCACCCTCCAGGTCCACACAGTAAACCTGAGTAATGCATAACGCATGTTCCGGCATTTCAATAGCATCCAGGCGTTGCTTTACATCAGACAAAAGAACAAAACTGTTATTTAAATCTTTCCGATCCGACAGCCCACTCTTGATGAGTCCCTCACCAAAAGCAGTAGCCTTCGACATTTCGGCTTTAATTTCCTTCACTCCCTTCTTCGCCTTACCTCCGGGTTTGACTTTTCTCACCCTTAAAGGCACCGGCTTGGCCCCCCAGTCAGGCTCCGGAATGAAAGAAACTTTCTTTTTAAACCTCACCGTCGGAACCGGTAAAATATTTAAATTAGGTTTAGATTTTTGCGGTACGTTAGTAACAACTTTTTTATTGAAAAGATTAACTTGTCTGGCCTTCGCGGGCCCTCCATTCCCCTCATTGTCACCACGTTTTCCCCGTTCAATCGTTACCTGCATCACAGAACCATCCATTCCATGAGTAGAGTCTTGACTCCTGTGAGAGGGGTTACCTGCAGGGATTGCCTTGACTTCCAGCCTCTCCGGCTCATTCGTCCTCGGCAAAATCGTCGGGCTTAAAGGCGTCCCTGCCTGCCACACAACAACATCCCCATCAGTAATCACTGACGATTCCGTTTTGCTCTCCCCACATTTGTTCTCAACTGGTGTTTACCAGTCTGAGTTTCCTCTTCCTCCACATTGGAGCCTCCTTCCTCCGCTTCTTCCTTCGAAGCTGTCGCCACCTTAGCCTTTTTGAAGGGCCGGCCACTGTCCTTCTTACCGCCCCATCGCTTCTTGCCCTTGAAGCCCCCACCGCGGTCTCGGCCTTGACGCCCTCCCTTGCCCCCATTTGCCAGCTCCCTTCCGCAAGGACTTGACTGTCTGATCATATTCCTCCAGTCGATCCCTAACCAGACGTCGAACCGCTTTGTTCTTAATAACCAGCTGGTCTTTGTTGCGGATAGCTCTGACTATGTCCCAGATGGATTGGCCATTGTTCGCAGCTTTTAGCTGCCCCTCCAAGTTTTTCCAATCCGCCTCCTTGTCAGAGTGTAGCCCAGGGCATTCATCCTTCGCCTCGCATTTGTAGCCCTTGAAGTATTAGTCAAAGCAAAGCTTACGACTACCCCTGTAAGAGGAAGTGGAAGAACTGGCACCCCTAGCCTTCAAGCCCTTCGGGGGAGCAATATGCTCCTCGCTAGTCTCGTCCTCATCCTCCTCCTCCTGTTCCTTACGTCGGTAGGGTTTGCCATAACCCCCCTTAAGAACTGTAGGGATACGGCGTCTACCAGTCCCCCCCTTTGACTGGATAGCATTTGCCTTCCCCACCGGTTTTTCCTCCAGCTGGGATTTAGCCACTGCTACCAACGCCTGCATCCCACCCTGTGAGACCAACGTATCTTCCCATGATCTCACGGCCAGTAGGAAGTCCTTCCACATGTCTCTTGCGTTTTCATATCCGTCCGCAAAAGTCTTCCATGCAGGGGCCGCATCCGTCGTATAATCGACGTTGTCCGGGATCAAAGCCTCCCATTTGCACTCCGGCCATCCTTTACTAATGACCCGGAAAACACATGCATCGTGCTGCTTGATCCTTGCCATCACGTGTCGGATGAGCCGTTTGAGGCCGATGAAGAACGCGTTGTCCGTCTTCAGCGTCTCCATCTCCCTCGTGAATGCCCCCTAACCCTCATCGGCTTCTTGCTCGTCGTTGCCAACGCAGTTCCAACCACCGTGGAAATGTGTCCTGTCAGCATGCCCTCACTAGTCAAATCCCAATGACTTCCGTGAAGCACGAGCAAAGCAATGAGAGCATGCATCATCGCGTGCAGCTTGGACATTTTAACGGACCCCGTTTCCCCATAGACATCCCTGTCCTGAATTTCATTCGCCATCCCCTTGGTGATACTGTCCACCGTAAAGTGCTCCATAAGGTCCGCGTCCGTGCACTGTCGGAGAATATCCACCAATGTCATCGGCGACTCAAAATTGCTCTCCTCCATCAACTTACAGAGCAAATTGATCGCTTTCCGAAACCATGGCGAGGTCATATACGCCCAACAGTTTACTTGCAGAGTAAACCATATTAAAGGCTTTTTATCCCCTTTTGTCCCCGGAGCAAACGCAACAGGCGAGAACTTCTTAAAGAAAATCGGCATCCTTTTCCTTTCCTGTTCATAACGTGTCGCCGGATCCAAAGGATCATCCTCATCCCTTTTCTTGATGACCGCATATCTCTCTTCCCACGCTGCGTATTTGTCCATGCAGACCTCAATGGCCTTTGCCACCTCCATGAGGTACAAGAGATATCGATACAAGTCCACACAAGCCTGCTCCCTTGCTACCAGCAAGATCAAAGGGTCCGGCACCGTAGTCGTAGCAGTCTTGAGCTTGGTAGTCGCAATTGCAGCTGACTATGCTTCCTTTAGCAGATCACGCAGGCTCCTGTTGGCATTAGAAGCCAACGTGTCCTTGTCCGTCATCAGCTCCAATTTTCCCATGAAGCCTTCGACATGGATTAGGTCATATACGTCCGGTGTCTTTTTGTTCCACACCTTCGTATCCTTCATCCATTTTGCTTCCTTCATTTTTCCCTTGACGGCCTCCCAATTCTTCACCGCCTTGTTGAAGGCATTGGCTACCATTGGGTACACCTCGTCCTTGAAGAAAGTCTGTGCCAAGGTCATGTCAAAAGTATCCCCTTTCGTGGGGTCTGTTCTGACAGATCCATACCAATCCTCACTCCAAGTGTCCTTAATCTCACTCCCTGTCATCAGGAAATGGACATCGAACTGTTCCGAAGGAATAGGAGTTGGACAATATTCCTCATCCCCATTCTCGAACCTTGGATGTCCCACCATCTGCAGTTCATGGAGGTGCAAGGACACGAACGTCCTTGCCATCATCCTCCTAACCTGCATAGGTACCAAAGCTTTGAGCTTAGGTTCACTAGGTGAATAGCCAGTGAAACCAAAAGTGGTTGAATCCCAACCCCATTTGGCCAAGTCACTCGACTCATGCTTCACCATTTCGTAAACCTCCTTATCCCTCGGTCTGTCTTTGAACTTACATGCCAAAGGGACAAAGTGCTCCAAAAACTGATGCTGTTCAGTGGAGCCTACAATGTAGTCCGCTGCTACATGTTGTAGAAAGTCCCCCACAGCCTTGTTTTCCAAGGGTGCACATACCGTATCCTTGTAAGGATCGTATGCCGCCCCTTTTGACATGTCGATTTCCAAGGTGTCAAGGTCCAAGTTTCGAGATCAGGGCTCTTCCCTGTTTCTCCAAAACCCTCCTTACCACCTTTTTTGATTTCCCTTGCCCTTAACGACTGAAAGCACTGTCTCACACGACCGGTACTGAGTACTGATTGTCGAGAAGCTACTTGACACTCTCGCCAAGGCACAGCCAACAACAGTGACTGATTGCCCCCTAAGAGTGCGTCGTTCCCAATTCTAAATTTTGTTTTTCCAGAGTTCGAAAGAAGCAAAGGGACTCAAAATGTATTAAGACCGGAGGTCTAGCCTTACGAGCTCAAAGGAAAAGTAAAAAAGGAATTTAATAATTGAACACAACTGCTTCAAAACTAACCTCCACTTCTGATATAGAAAGGGAAGCCAGATATGAACCCAAACAACAAGCCAAAGGAAAAAACCGCTGTCAACGGAGTGTCCCTTTGACACGGGTCATCTGACACGATGCGTTACGTCCGTAACCTGCACAAATCATCGGCCACAACATATTCTAAACACCAACCCATAAGTGCAATTTCCCTTATTTAGCCATAAATTCCCAGTCACGGAAAAATGCCAAATTTCACGGAATTTCCGTGACCCTTTTCCAAAACTTCAAACGGTTACTACATTTGCTGTAGAAGGATTGGGTCAACGCTATTAATGTGGGAGGTTATTCAATATGGATCACGCGGCTACACAATAGTGTAATCTGCATCCTAAAAACCTTCTCCACACCGGTAAACGGTTAAGTGTAAGATACGGGTATTAAGGTCCTATGGGATCCAAGTTTCCTAGCTTTCCTGAGTGGACCCATATTCCTTATCTTAATATAATATTAAAACCGGACGTATTCTGAATCAGAGCCGCAAATGTAATAAGAATTCATCTTAAAATACATTTACTATGATAACAAGAAATTACTTCCAAGAGTAAATTCCCGTAAAGCACTAATAGCGGAAAACGATGTAGCCTGAGTATTACTAGGTACATTCAAGTGTCAAGCTCAGCCATAGAATTTGTGTTAAGGGGCAGATTTCACATTCAGGCTAGCGGCCAGATTTCAGATTAGCGGTAAGAGTTCAAATTAGTGCAACTTAACGGCTATATCCGTCCGCAAAATCTGTATAATTTTTGCGAAATATTACCGTTAAATTGAACTAATTTGAATGAATGATTCTGACCACTAATCTAAAATCTGACCGCTAATCTGAAATCTGACCCTTAACTCAAATTCGCTGGCTGAGTTTAACACTTGAATGTACACAGTAATATACCGTGGGTGTTACATCATATATAATATTTGCTCAAGTTACTTGCTAATATATATGCAAAAAACCATGTTGTATATACGTTTTCTGGTAAACCTCTGTAAGATGCCATCCACTTAAGTGGATCCAGTCCGCTCAAGTTAAGCCTGACGGTGGATCGTAGTACTAGGTTAAGGGTTAATACCGGTAATGATATACTGAGAATCAAGTTACCATCGTGACAGTGATCAAGTTTTGAAGTATTAATATTAATATTGTTATAATTCAACCCCGTGCCGGCTTCAACCGGTTTGGCAGTCGTCCTTGACGCCGGGCCCAGGTAGCACCATTTCAAGGCTACTTAAAAAATTTCAACTTTGATTGATCAACTGCAATCTGCGACTGTTCAAGAAGAGAGGGGAACAAAAAGCTTGCTGCTCATTTTTTTTTAATGAATCGGCGGTTGCAACCATATTGTCACGTGGGACATATTGGCACCACTCCATAGAAGTTGAAGGCCAGCAATTACCTGACCCTAGGGTTGAAGTGAGGGCTCCACCGTACAAGCGCCTTTCTGTTGTTTTCCTACATGAAGAGATGTATTGTGGAGTCGGACACAGCAAATCTGTGCAGCAGAACTACCATAATTACCATACACTCCCCTCTCATCTCTAACTAACTCCCTATCACATGCTGACGTGTATAGTCGCCTTTTCAACGTTCCCTTGCAATTTTTCAACAAACAATCATAAATAGTAAGGATATAAAAAAGACACCTTGATTCTGTGCTTGCGCTCCAGCTTCAAATAGCGCCGTTTCATTTGTGCGTTCAGGTTATCAAACCCCTGCTGTTTCAAAACTCTGAGCGACGGCAGAGGCTCACTAACACACACAGACACACACACACACACACTTGCATACATACTTTTACAATTTGTACTTCGAGACACATGGTACCTGTTAAATAGACGTATTAACATACACACAAATGTACATATAAATAAACGTATATGTACATGTCCAATTACAAATGTAGACGTACATGTATATATATGTATATATATGTACACGTATACGCATATGTCTATGTCTATGTCTATGTCTATGTCTATGTCTCTGTCTCTGTCTCTGTCTCTGTCTCTGCCTCTGTCTCTGTCTCTGTCTATGTCTATATCTATGTCTATATCTTTATGTATATGTATATGTATGTACTTATATGTATATGTATATGTATAAGTATATGTATATGTATATGTACATGTATATATATATATATAATTATTCATGTACAGG
>WBZZ01003076.1:582500-612500 GCA_019918135.1 Paulinella micropora | reverse complement strand
TGTGAGGCTTTTGGAACGGACGAAGACATTCGTCATGTTGTCGCACGTCCAACGCTCGAGCAGCATGCCACTCAGCTGTCTTATTTTGGGATGAAGCAGTAGAACAGGGTGATCCATAACGAGCATCAGTGCACATGGGATGACTGACTGGGAGAAAGGCTTGAAAGTCTCTCTCTCTCTCTCCCCCCCTCTCTCTCTCTCTGAAGTTAGTGATGGTCACTTCGAAGTTAGTGATAGTCTCTTCGAAGTTAGTGATAGTTACTTTGAAGTTAGAGATAGTCACTTAGAAGTTAGTGATATACACTTAGAAGCTAGTGATGATCACTTAATACATAGTATGTCAAGAGAAATAATAATAATAATAATAGTGCTTCTCTGTCAATGGCTGATGCAAATCTGCACATGCGCCTCCATCGTCTCACCCGTGAGGGGAGTACGAAGAATTGACGATATGCTCTAATGACACCCCCGCACGGGCAGTTCCAACGCTTCCAGACGGACCGGTATGTTCAATGAAAATACTGGTGGCACCGACGGGAATCGAACTGGCGACAGGGCCCAGATGGTAGAATTTGACCACTGGGCTATCACAGTGTCCAAATAATAATAATAATAATAATAGTGCTTCTCTGTCAATGGCTGATGCATTTCTGCACATGCGCCTCCATCGTCTCACCCGTGAGGGGAGTACGAAGAATTGACGATAAGCTCTAATGACACCCCCGCAAGGGCAGTTCCAACACTTCCAGACGGGCCGGTATGTTCAATGAAAATACTGGTCCAGACGGATCGGTATGTTGAATGAAAATACTGGTGGCACCGACGGGAATCGAACTGGCGACAGGGCCCAGATGGTAGAACTTGACCACTGGGCTATCACGGTGTCTAAAAATAATAATAATAATAATAATAATAATAATAATAATAATAATAATAGTGTATCTCCTGCCAATTGCTGAGCCAAAAGGCCATGTGCATCCAGTCCTCCATTCCATAAGGAAAGTCTCCACACCAATCGGTGGAATAAAGGAAGTGACGGCATAGAACATTACTCTAGGAGCTTTATACCAATCAGCCCATGGAAAGGACCGATGGCCTATGTACTCCCTAATAATAATAATAATAATAATAATAATAATAATAATAATAATAATAATAATAATAATAATAATAGTGCTTCTCTGTCAATGGCTGATGCATTTCTGCACATGCACCTCCATCGTCTCACCCGTGAGGGGAGTACGAAGAATTGACGATAAGCTCTAATGACACCCCCGCAAGGGCAGTTCCAACACTTCCAGACGGGCCGGTATGTTCAATGAAAATACTGGTCCAGAAATAGACCGGTATGTTCAATGAAAATACTGGTGGCACCGACGGGAATCGAACTGGCGACAGGGCCCAGATGGTAGAACTTGACCACTGGGCTATCACGGTGTCCAATAATAATAATAATAATAATAATAATAATGATAATGATAATAGTAATAACTCTGTGTGTGTATCTAATGTAGTGACTAGACTATATACCTTATGATGACGACCACTATAGTGATCATCACTAAGAGGCTAGTGCACATCACTAAGGTTCTAGTGCCCATCACTAAGAGACTAGTGTCTATCACTAACACCGATAGAATTACTGGAATACTTGATGATATAACATATGAAATACCCGAGATTTTTTCAAATATTTTAGTATCTTTAGAAACAACATAGACAAATGTATTATAACACGTCAAGAAACGAGGCGAGAACCCTCGCGGCGCTAGAGAAATAATTATTTGAAAATGCAGAGCATTCATTTTTGTCAGGCCGGCCCGCAATTCATGATCAGGCCGGCCCGGACGACAAATTAAAATCTATCGAAACTTTGCTTTTGTGACACCGTTGCTGCTGCTGTTGTTGCTAGCGCGCTGTTGTTGCTGGTGTTGCTAGCGCGCTGTTGTTGCTGTTGTTGCTGCTGTTAACAATGTTGTTGTTGTTGTTGTTGTTGTTGTTGTTTCTTGCTGTGTTGTTGTTATGCTGACAGGTACCTCAACGCGCACGGTCCCAACTTCGAATTCAACTGATAGAAATATTTGATTCACCATGCACATAATGCAACTGCTATTAGTATTATTGTCTTAGTATCTAGATCTATTTGTGCGTATATGTTTGCATGTATTTGGCTATTTCTAGTGTTGCATTTGTATTTCGTGTGCGTGTGGGTGTGTGTGTGCTTGTGTGTGTATGTGTGTCTGACACAGTTTTTTTTCTTTCCTTTTTTCTCTTTTGTTTCAATGCAACAACATCTACAAACACGACAGTATCTCTTTCTCTCTCTCTCTCTCTCTCTCTCACACACACACACACACACTAGAAAGTTAGGTAGGGAGCAAACATAATTTTGTCTGCTTTCCTGCCTAACTCTCTCTCTCTCTCTCTATATATACATATATATATACATACATATATATATATAATATGTATAACATTATATATATATATACATTCATACACACAGTCACACACACACACATATATATATATTATATACATATATATATATATTATATATACATATATATATACAAATGAAAATGACACACACACACATGTATATAAATATATATATATATTTATGTTGGATAGACAGGTCTAACCGCAAAGTATAAAACAAGCCGTTAAAATGTGTAAAACCAACATTAGACATATAGAAAAAAGTGTCCAACCCTTGTAAAAACCGACGAAGGTTTTCTAAAAATCAACCAACTAAGCACACTAAGAGAGATTAAGACATATTAAGCACATAGTCCATATTTTTACTACATAAAAATATATATAAATAAATTTTATATGGACTATGTGCTTAATATGTCTTAATCTCTCTTAGTGTGCTTAGTTGGTTGATTTTTAGAAAACCTTCGTCGGTTTTTACAAGGGTTGGACACTTTTTTCTATATGTCTAATGTTGGTTTTACACATTTTAACGGCTTGTTTTATACTTTGCGGTTAGACCTGTCTATCCAACATAAATGATCACACCCCAAAGGGGGGAAGGGGGGCGGGTTTCAACGAAGTTGAAACGGGGGGGTTGGGGGATAATGTGAGAGTAAAAAAATGTAGTGCTTATGTAGTGCTTGTTGAGCACAAAAAGCAGTCCTGTTTCTTTTTGTGTATATGAGCACGGGAGAGAGAGTTTTTATAAAATACCGCTTTCTACCCCCTGTCCAACCCTTAGGTTGGACACGTCCCTGTTTTTTGAAGGTTGGACACTTTTTATTATGTTTTTTAAGGATTTTATATATTATTACTCTTACTATTAATCTTTTTTTATCTGTCCAACTGTCCAACCTTTTATAAGAAAAAAAAAAAAAAAGTATGTCCCCCTTTATGGAGGGGGACAGGGAAAAGTTTTGGAAAAATGAAGCCAAAGGTTGGACAGGGGGCAGGAAGATGAATTTTAATAAATCTCCCTCTGCTCTCTCTCGCAGGTGTCCGACCTTTAATGATTGAAATCCAGTGGAAATCTAATGATTAAACAATTTTGATTTAAATAATTAAAACAATATAATTATATATATAACATGCCGAGACAAAAGAAATATAACACGCCCGACGAACGGGTATTAATAAGGAGGGAAAGGGCGAGTGCTTACTTGAAGGCACACCCCGATAAGAACCGAGCAAATGCCAAGGCTTACTACCACAAAAATAAGGAAAAAATTAAGGCACAGCGGAAGGAGCGATACGAAAAACAAAAGGAAGAATTGATAAGTTTGAGGCGATTGCGGGATAGTCTGGCGGTAAATATATAAATTATTTTATATATAAATATATCCACCATAATATACTATGGACACTAGACTGCTGATGACACGCCCATACTGGGCACAGGAAGATTTACAATTACACATTGATTACACGGAGGGAAATTATTTTTTAAATTTAATCAATGCTGTCCGTTTTGTTGCCCCCGACGGCCGATGGGACACTAATCACTGGCAGGTGGCACGTATGCTAGAAGGTGGCACGGAAAGTTATTGTTGCTGTGGGCACATAATTACAAAGAACTTCATAATCAAGCACAGGACGAGTGGTGCTGAGATGATTGTTGGCTCTCATTGTGTCAAGAGGTTTAATAATCGTAAAATGAATGAAGAGTTGTCGTTGCTAGTTAGACTTAACGACCCCAATGTTAAATTTTGTAGCCACTGCGAAAGTAAAAGGGCGATTTCAAAAAATATAATAGCACGATACCCGAACAAGGACAAATACTACCACACGACATGTATGCGAAAGGCTTTTTACCAATGCTCCTTTTGTAATGCTTACAGAGGATATGAACCATGCGACTGCTACAATAAAATACGAAACAACACTCCCTTTTGGTTGCGGTGAGTATATATAGAATATTTTAATTTCTTCTAAGGATAAGATAACATATGGGTATAGATATATAGAACAATTTAATTATTTTTCTATAAAAAAATCTGACCACTGATATACAATGACCGCCCCTATGTTGGACAATGGCAACTGGCACTGGAAACAGGAAGAAGCACTGGAGGGCAAAACGGCCGAAATCCTTATCAAATGGGGCAACAAACAATTTACTACTTTACCAAACCAAGAAGACTTTATTGAATTGATTGAAAAAACCCCCGAAGAACAAAAACAATTTTACGAAGTGTTGATGGATGGTAAGCCACAGCGAATGTTTGCCGATTTGGACGGCGATAACTTGAGTATCTCACGAGAGAAGATGTATGAACGATGGAACGATTTAATGGAAAATGTATTTCAACTACTTGGTATGAAATACAACCCGAAAAAGGCCAAATACTTGGATGCTTGCAAGGGTGATAAGATGTCGTGCCACTTTTCATATGACAACGGCTTCGTATTTGCCAACTGCGACACACAAAAAGAATTTTGGAAATTCGTTGAAACCATTATTGAAAAAAATTACACTGACCTCTGCTTTACCTTTGAACGACAGGATAAAAAAATTGAACTGCGAACCATTCTGGATATCTCCGTGTATAACAAGAACCGAGCATTTCGCACTATTTACTCTCACAAAGACGGGAGCAGTCGTGTATTGCTTCCATACTCTTATACACCAAAAACCAATACATTGAAACTATTACAAAATGTTGAAATTGATGATTACTTAATCATGCGACCCGACGAAACCTCATATTATGGTGTTAAACTGCCCGAATACACTTCTCTGCGACGATACCAGCACATAACTATTGCCGAAGTTGAACAAATCATACTCAGCAAAGTGGCTAATGTGGATATAAAAGAGCAAAAGCAACGAATGTTTGTTTTAAAAACGAAAGGAGTGAGAAAATGTATCATAAATGGCGAGGAGAACCAAAGCGACAACTGCTATGTTGTGTGGAAACGAGACGGGCTTTATTTCTACTGCCATGATACGGGTTGTGAAGGTAAAGGTGTGCGAATTCATGAATTTACTCCCGCAATTGCTCACGATATCAACACTATTGATGACTTACGGCGACTTGGCAGTGAGTGTAAGACGATTGAAAAATTCAAAGATTTTCTAGAAACCGCTCTGGCATGGATGAACAAATCATATTGTTTTGCTAACTTGGCAAAGCCAACCATAATTGAAGAATACATTGATGCTAGGGATAAAATGGTGTTTCGTTATAAAACAGAAACGGCGATGGAGGCCTTCTTCAAAAACAAAAGAATAAAGACTAATCTTTCAAAGGAAGACTGGATAGCACTAGGTAAAAACCCCGCCACATTGAATGTTGTTGATTTATACAAAATGTGGAATACTCACCCGAAACGACGAGAGGTAAATGATATTATCTTTGACCCCAAGGCATACTTTGATGACAACAAAAAAGGGTTTTACAACTTATTCAAAGGATTTGCCGTCCCCGCCGACACATTGCACGATGTAAAATCATTTACTCCAGAAGAAGAGAAAAACGAGCCATTCTTTCAACATATTTTAAACAGATGGTGCGGTGGAGACCAAAATGTCTATAAAAAGGTTTTGGATATGTTTGCACACATTTACCAAAAGCCGTGGGAGAAATTACATTTATCTTTGGTGCTAACCAGCACAGAACGAGCAGGTAAGGGGATTATCCTTGAAATATTCAAAGATATTATTGGTGGCGAATATTACTTTCAGCCCTCCGATGTGAAAGAAGTGTTAGGCGACTTCAATGCCCAACTAGCACGGGCTATAGTCGTATATATGGACGAAATGGTGTGGGGTGGTGATAAGGAACGAGCGGGCACTATTAAGAAAATGGTATCCGAAAATACACTCACTCTCAAACAAAAATATTTACCAAATCTCACATTAGAAAATATCTTCTTCTTGGTGCTTGCTTCTAACGAAGAATGGGTTGTCCCCGCAGGAACGACGGAGCAACGATGGCTGGTATTGGAAGTATCGGACGAATTGGCACTAATGAAAGAAAACGAAAAAAGAAAAGCAATTACGGATATCCGTGCAATTGACCGACAGCGACTGGCGAAGTTTCTTGCCGAACGAGACCTTAGCACTTTTAACGATCGCGAGACGATATTAACAGGCGGACTACGACAACAAAAAGTAAAAACATTATCTAAAATACGGAAGTGGTGGTTAGATTGTTTAAACGATGGCCATATTTCAAGCGGAATGCCAGAAATACAATTTGGAGAAGAAGTTTCAAAAGAAGTAATGTATGACATATACAAATCAAATATTAACGACCCTCATACTTCGCAGACAAGTTTCTGGATGCAAATGAAAAAACTGATCCCCGATGCAAGGGAAACAAAGAAAACCATAGGCGGAAGGAGACCAAGATTTATACAATTACCCTCTCTGGAAGAATGCCAGAACACATGGCGAACTATTTATGGCGATCAAGAATGGCGATTTAGCACACAGGACGACGACGATGAATAAACAATAATACCAGTTGGTATTTTTTTTCTTCAATCTTATATAGTATGAGCACAAAGCAATTCTACTTGACGAGATCGCCAAATGGGAGATTGATAGCAATGTTAAGAAACCGACCATTAAATGGACGAAACCCGAAATTGTATCATTTTATGAACAATACAAACCCCGCGGTGGCGACAATGTAAAAGTAGAAATGCCGTCGGCCACTACACTGGAAAACATAGTTAGCAGTATGGCAGAGGAGGAAAGCACTCCATTCAAAACTGCGGATTTAGTAGAAACAGGCATTACGGAAATTAAGGCCAACGTGGGGGAAGAACTGGCAAAAAAAGAAACGGAAGCAAAAGAAGAGAAGAAAACACCGATTAAAGCAAAGCGGAATCCGCCCGAGGGCGGGTATAGTTGCTATGAAATAATAACGGCACATTTGAAAGTATCCAAAGACCCGTTTAATTTCTTGTATATGAAAGTGGATGACCGCACCATATTACAGGAGGATATGAAGAAATGGCACGAGAGTAGATACGGACACATACCACCAGAGCAACGCCCCACTCTTAAATATGGTAAGTTAGATTATAAGACATTTTTCCGCGATGTCTTATCTCAACACGAGGGCAAACTCACGACACTAAAGGATATGTATGACAGGTTTCATGTGTAAGAGGCAGTTAGTGCTATGTCTCTCATTACATCAATATTGAAATACGAAGGTTTGAAAGATACAGGCTCCGCAGATGCTGATTTATAATATACTTCCATGTTATTGGAGCATCCGCCGTATATGTTACCAGAGCATCATTTGTTGTATTATCTACAATTCGTATAGTGCGGTTGTTGGTAGTGTCCGAGGGGTTTGGACAAGTCATCTGCCAAGTCAAATTCATTTGAACTCCATATCTTTGGATTAGCCACACACAATCAAAAGACTTATAATCAATGGCGGTTGTATAATTTAGCACTTCGGTATAATAATCATATGTATTCGTGCCATCTGTGATATGAAACCAAAATTGAAAAGTGGCAATGCCAGTCGGAGCGGGTAAATTCAATGAACCACGAAATGATACATTAATGAAATAACCATATCCTAAACTTGATATTGTTTTGCTACCATATCCGCCCGTGCATAGAGTGGTAAATGTGGAACTCGTCATCCACGACCTAAGGTCAAGACCAACATAAGCATTTTGAATGTTTCTTGTTAATGTCGGAGTAGCCACGACCGCGATTGTTTTTGTGTCAATAGATTGTTGCTCTTGCGAACGGCCAAATATATTCATTTTTTTGAGACTAAATATATATCTATCTTATATTATAAGATTTATTATAAAATAATAGAATTTAAATATGAACCATTTAGGCAATCCGTGGGCATATCACTATTACGGCTCTGTGATAATAGACGAGGATTTAGAAGTTGATGGTGTATTATATGGCGACCACATAGAAGCAAACTCAGTCCAAGCAAGGACTGACGACATAACCATATCGTCAAAAAATAATAACTCCTCTTTGTTGATATCTGATACTGGTTATGTGTCAATTAATAATGAATACGATTTACCAATAGCGGACGGCACGGCTAATCAAATATTAAAAACGGACGGGCTCGGCAATACTTCATTTGCTACATTGACTTCAAGTTATATAAGCGACTTTGAATTGGATAAATTAACGGATGTAGTCATAACAGGCACACCCACAAATAACCAACTACTCATTTATAGCACAGGGCAATGGCGAATACAAACTCACCTTTTCTTAGATTGGATGGGCTCACTATGATGTTTGGAGATTTGAATATGGGAAGTTTTAATATAGTAAATGTCGGTAATGTTGATGGTATTGATGTTTCGGCTCTTGATAGTGCTGTGGTTAAATTAACAGGAGACCAAACCATAGCAGGAATTAAGACATTTAGCAGTATAATAAATGCTAGTGCGGGATTGATATGAAAAGCCAAAGTATAACAAATGTTAATTTGGTTGATGGTGTTGATGTTTCGGCTCTTGACACGCAGTCGTTAAACTAACAGGAGACCAAACAATAACAGGAAACAAAATATTTACTACTTATGTGGCCGTAAAAGACTCAAATCCATTAAACACAGGCAAATTATTCTTCAATTACAACAATAATATGGGTTCTATCTATTCGTCGGAGGCAGGTGGAGCAACGGGCTATCCACTAACTATTGTCGGCTCGTCCATACTTTTTGCTCCAACAACAGGTGGTGGAATGACATTGACAAATAATGTTTTAAATTTTAACAGCACGACAGCAATCAGCGGACTGCCCGCACCATTCTATGACGGCGATGCTTCAACAAAAGCATATACCGATACGAAACTAGCAAAGGACGGCACAACGGCTATGACGGGCAGTTTAAATATGGGAGGATTTTAACATAACAAATGTGTAATGTTGATGGTATTGATGTATCCACCCTTGATACCGCAGTCGTTAAACTAACAGGAGACCAAACTATAGCAGGAACCAAAACATTCAGCAACATAATAAATGCTAGTGCGGGGATTGATATGAAAAGCCAAAGTATAACAAATGTTAATCTTGTTGATGGTGTTGATGTTTCTACTCTTGATACTTCGGTCGTAAAACTAACAGGAGACCAAACCATAGCGGGGAATAAAAAATTTACTTCAACAATAGAAGTGCGGGGTGCTACTGCTCCAACCGCTTTTGATGGTATCGGTATTGCCTTTGATACGGCGACAAATATAGGAGAGATTGTGGCACAAAAAATAGCAACTGCGGGCTATTATCCGATACAAATAACAGGGTCATATGTTGATTTATATGCGGGTGATAATGTAATCGCGACAGCAACGGCACGACACTATCTTTGAACAACAGAAAAATTACAAATTTGGCCACACCAACAGCAACAACGGACGGGGCGAATAAAACGTATGTTGATACATTAGACGGGCAAAATGTGAAACTCACAGGAAACCAAACCATAGCAGGAATTAAGACATATAGCAGTGGTCTTGAAATAACAGGAAATTCAACGAATGCGACAACAAAAGGAACATTCGTGGTTTTTAACTCCACAGCCAATATCGGGTCAATTGCTAGTTTGGATATGAAAACAGCAACATATTACAACTTTGAAATTTCTGCGAAAAAAATAAGTTTTATTATTGACGGGACGATAGTCGGTTGGGTAAATGCTTCGGGGCTAGATTGTAATAGTAGCAAAATAGCCAACCTTGGAACTCCGACATTATCAACGACGGAGCAACAAAAGGATATGCGGACACATTGGACGGGCAAAATGTAAAACTAACAGGAGACCAAACAATAACAGGAATTAAAATATTTAATGGAAGTAGAAATGATGTAAGGGCACTGAATTTGTTAAGCCAAGCCGATTTCAATAATGTGGATATCATTAATGGAGGAAATATAACATATAATGGGGCGAGGATATTAAACCAAAACGGAGGAGATATATTCTTTTCACAGACGACTGGTGATTATCAGTATTTCTTATTTACTCTAAATACTGCTTCAAGTGGAACCGCAAACCAACGAGGTTATGTATTTACGAATGTAGCATCTGATGTAAAAGGGGCGGGACTTTATATTTCAAAACTTTTGGATAATAAAAGTGCTTCGTCCGACATTGTCCGTTTTAACAATGCTGGCGGTATGCGGTTTTATGGTGCTTTGGATATGAACTCAAACAATATAACAAATGGTGGAACAATAACTGGAACGACAATTACTTCAACCGCGGTATATCAACAACAACAGCAACCGCGAGTGGATTAATAACGGCAAATGCGGGATATCAACAACGACACTAACCGCAAGCGGATTATTAACAGCGACAGGAGGTTCAAGCATAGTTATACAAGGAAATACTAATGGCGGTAATACAAGAGGAATATTTTTGTGGGACACTGGCAACACCAGTTATGGCATTTATATGGCTTCAAATGGAGGAGGTGCAAATACTAGAAGTCTAGCGGGAGGGTCTGCGGTTGCAGGCAACGATTTCACTTCTTTTGCTGTTAGATTTAGGGTAAGTAATGCTTCAACCGACGGATTTATATGGGAGAACTCGTCCGAACAATTGTTAATGTCATTAAACGGGGCAAACGGCACTTTATGGACAAAAGGGTTAATAACGGCTAGTGCGGGTGTATCAACAACAACATTAACAACGAGCGATAAAATAACAACAGCACTAGGTAAGCCGATAATCATAGGCAACTCAACGAAAGGAGTAGGAGCGACAGGTGGTTTAGAAATATACGGAACGGCGAGTAATGTCGCAGGGCACACTTACAAGCAATAACAACGGCGGATGCTTATCCAACATTTCAATTATTGAATTGGGCACACGACAATGTCAATTTAAGTTTTGATGCTTATTTTGATGGCACGAACTGGAAATCAAGCCACAGCGGTTCAAACTTTCTAATTCAAAAAGGTGGAAAACTCGCTTTTTATTATAATTCAGGAACAGCGGTTGGAAACAATATATCTTACACTGAGGCGATTAATATTAATACGTCGGGAGAGTTAGTTTTACCAACAGCATCCAGCGGTAATTTATTAATACGAAAAAGACCCACTTATACTAACGACCCGCTACTACATTTTTAAATCAGGAGGATATACGAATTATGGAGTGCTTACATCTTCAACTGGTTTGCTCCATGCTTGGACTACTTCAAATACCAACAGCGAGCCGTCTGGTAGTTATAATTATATTCCGCTAAATGGTGCTTGGACAAACTCCTCGGACAGGAGGCTAAAATCAGATATTAAAACATTAGACTGCGGTGATTGTTGCGAGAAACTAATGAAAATAAATTGTTGTTCATATTATTGGAAATCAGATGAGAAGAAAGAAAAAAAAGGCCACGGATTTATTGCGGACGAAGTCAAAAAAGTATTTCCTGAATTTGTATCTGAAAGTGGAATGAAAGCAGAGGATGGAGACGGCTACCTTGAAGGCATAACATATACAAGTTTTATACCGATATTGGTAAGCGGATTTCAACATATGGCGGATAAGGTAGTTAATTTAGAAAAAGAAAATAAAACTTTACTCAATATATTACAAGATTTAACCAATCAACTAGCAGAAATAAGAGCCGTTGTATATCCAACCAATGGCTAATAATACAACCAGACTTCACAGACCCCGCCTATTATGGATATGGATGGCGAACTAACTCCCGAGTTAAAATCCCGTGTCTTGAAGTGAACTAAAAACAGAAGAGAAAAAAATTGAAAATGAGATAGAAAATGAATGGAATTGTTGTATGACTAATAAGAAGACTGATAGCAGATTGATTAAATATCTCTTTCAAATGACTATAATCATTGGAATTATAGTCTTATGTTTAGTGAAATTAAGCGAAAAAAACCTCCCTGCGAAACTGCGAATGTCTATGTCGGAATACTCACACTTTTGGTTGGTATAGTGCTTCCTAGCCCGAATGCTTCAAAGAAGTGAGCATTCATAGGTATGTATTTTATACCACATATCATTATTTGAGCACATTAATGGTAGGGCTTCATCAAAACTAATACACCAATCTGCCATTGGCTTATACACACATTTAAATTTAGTATCTATACCTTTTTGAATACAATAAACACAACTTATATTCTTTTTTTCGCTTATCCGTGAGTAAAAGTCGCAGGCAGTCCGCGACATAACCGAGCACACGAAGAAGCAGTATTAACAACATTATATATTATCTTTCTCTTTAATTATATTATTATAAATCACCTCGCGTTGCTTATCTGATAGCGGTAAGCGGTAAAGGATATTTTCAGGTTTTCTAAAAACGGCAGGGTTTCTATTCACCAAGTTCTGAGTGATGCGGATTTGGTCAATTTCCTTCCCTAGCCTTTCCAACTCTTCAAGTTGTTGCTCGTCCTTGCTTTTTTCTTTTTTATTTTCCATGATATATAATAGCGGATATAAAAAATGCCACACGAAAAACCATTTTTCGCATACTATAACGAAATTAAACGGGAACATAAGTTTTTGTTGAATGAAGGAGACGACACTGATGGGATGAAGAATTCATGAAGGTATCAATAATCAAGCCTATGAGATGCTTAGAGCGGATAGATTATTGGATGCTTCAACAAAGAGGGGAAATACTATGGAAGATTTAAAAGACAGGATTAGTGCCTTGGACAATAAGCGAAGTATTTATGTAAATATGAATTACGACGAACTGAAAGCACACCTTCAAGATGACGGCATTGATATGAAAGAATTTGAAAGAAAACACGGAACTGCCCCATGAACGAACAAATGATTGAAATGCGAAAATTAGCAATGGCTACCGATAAATATGATATAGCACACATAGAAGACAATATCCAGCAAATGAAGCGTGATATAGCACAATTGGTGAAACAAGGATATAAAGAAGAAGCCTTAAAACAATTAACTGATAAGGGCTTAACATATATGAAAGAAAAGGCAACAAAGACAAAACTCGCGTAATACGAAGAGAGGATAGAAAGCAAGCGGAGCAAGATTACAAAGAATGGAAAGAAAACCGAGAAGAGTGGGAGAGAAAACACCCAGACGATGCTTTAATAGAAGCACAGGTAGGCGACGAACACAAGATGCTTGTGCCACGAATAGGTGATGACCCCCGAAGTGTAGAAAGATTTGTTAATGCTATTATTAGAAGTATTCAAGAGATAATTATGAGCCCCAGACTTAATAGATTACTTAACCTTGCTACAGGTGTTGGGCGATATGGTGTGAGCAGGCTGGCGTGGGGGCAGATATTGAGATTAATTGCCAACAATCCACAACTACGTGCGATGAATGTTGGATTACTTGGAAGAAGAAGATCAGATGCTTTAAATACCATTTTGCTAGCACTAGCAAGAAATGAAGTGCCAGAGGGTTTGCCTCCTCCTAACCCTCGTCTGATCGCAAGCGGACAGCAAAGAATAGGTGATTATGTGTTGAAGGATATGCTGACAAGATTAGGCTTACAGGTATCAACAATGATGGCGTGGCAGACATTTAAAGCAGGTGTTGAAGGCACTGCAAAGGTTGGTTTTGGCGCATTTCTATATCACATATACAGCGTATGGTCTGCTCAACCAGATGCTCTCATTAAGTTGGAAGAAGAACGAATTCATACCGAGGAAGTAATTATAATGGTGGAGGCACACGAGTGGAAAGCCGTCTTCAATTAGAAGATAGAACTCGTGGCAAGTTTCCTTACATTCTCCCAGCAGATGCTTTGGATTTAGTTGCTTTTGAACATGATTTATTGTATGCTACTGGTGATAAAAATGTCCAAAACTTCGCCGACCAACGATACTTTGAAAGAATTACCAATATGAGCGATTATCTAACGAGTAATGGATTGGCTACGGCCGAAGTTGCCAAGAGTATTTCTGACAATTACAACTCAAGGTTTTCAAAAGCAGATATATCTAAAATGGCATTACAAGCACAAGGGAGAGTCCGCAGTGGAGTATCATATTTGGACGCGATGAAATTCTGGAAAACTATTAAATTAACACCTCCAGATGCGAAGTATAACGGATTTATACACAATGTAGACCAAACATTAAATTCTATGATTGGGGTTATGAATAATGTGGGCAGTTTTGATAAAGACACTAACTTTAAAGTAAATAAAATAACCAATCCTGCTACATTCAGCAAACAATATGAAAACTTGGTGAATTCGTTTAATCAAATGGTGAAATCACAAGAAAAAGCGGATGGTGTGAAAGGATATTCTCTTATCGCACCAGCAAATGAAACCACAATTAATAATTTTATAGAAAAAATAAATACAAAAGATATTCCACCAAGTATAGAAAAAGATATAAATCTTAGTGTTGAAGTCCCGATCGCATACTCAGACAATATGGTAGTAGCAGATACTATTGGACTGGGCAATAACTTGCTCATACTTGATGATAAAGGTGCCCAAACGAGGCACTTAAAGGGATTTGTTAAATCGTTGAGAGAGAAAACTGGAAAGAAAATTAAACTTTCAATTATGACGATCCAAAAGTTGGATGGGAAGAGGCCATTAAACAGCACTAAATCAAGGTGCTAGTATATCAGATGTAGCAGATGCGGATGATATTTTGGATAAGAGAATTTATCAAGAAGTGAGGGGTAAATTGACACCAGACCAAATGAAGCAATTGAGGATTTAGAATTGAGGGATGCGAGTGTGCCAAGAAAACAAACACCACCACAAACTCAACCACCGCAAACCATGCCACCACAAACCATGCCACCAGCACCGCAAACTATGCCACCGCAAACTATGCCACCGCAAACTATGCCACCGCAAACTATGCCACCAGCACCACAAACAACACAAGCACCCGCACCGCAAACAACACAAGCACCAGCACCACCAAATCCACAACCAGAGTATGAAGGAGATGTTTATAAAAGTGGAACAAAACAGGGGCTCCCATTCTGGGAGGAGAAAGTTAAAGATGAAAAACTCAAAGAAATGATGAAAGAATACAAAGTTTCAGATGACCCAGACCCAGCAACAACACCAAATCAAGCCATGGTTGATAGCATGAGAAGCATTGACCAATTGGTTGATAAACTTATGGGTAAAACTCCCGCCGATGAAAGAGAAGATATGTTAGCACTTATTCGTTTTCTAATGCCAAGCGACCAAAACGGAGGTATCGGCACTTCACAAACAAACCCACTTATTAAAGGCAACGAACTAAGACGAGATCGCATGCTAGACACCAAGAATGATTTTGAATTGTTAGATAACACCCGTTATGGCAACACAAACAATCACTTTATGTTGAATAGATACAATAGAGCAGTCATCCAGACCAGAATGAAAGACAAAAGAGCATTTCCAAAAATGAAACGAAAACTGACCAAAAACTTCCCTGCTGAAATCCCGCGACAAGTCCAAACTCGTCCAGAAAGAAAGGATTTTAAACCGCTCGTCAATCCTCCAAGTAATTATGCTTTTGGTAGTCCTTACTCTCCTTATTTCTATAATTATGCCTCACCACCCCAACCCTTTGGTGCCGAATATGATAATTATAGATATAATCCAAACTATTTTCAAAACCCATAGTATAGTATATCTTATAATATAAGATTGGATGCCGAGGTCTATACGTAGAGGATTAATAGCAAACAAGTTGCCACGAAAAACACTTTTGAAGCAGAGTTTGGAGAAAACCAATATAGAAAAAGCACATGAGGAATTTACTATTGACAGGCCAGTAATAACAGAGTTAGATAGCAAAAAACCACCCAAATTTCACAATGACTTAGAAATACAACCAATTAAAACACAAAGAGATAGTGTTGAATTGCTCCCTATTCAAAAAGCAGGAATATTGCCAGCAATGGGGACTATGGTTATATGTGCCAGCACTGGCGGGGTAAATCAGTTATGATTTGTAATCTACTCGCCAAAAAGAACATGTTGAAAGGATTTTATGATAGAATAGTCGTATTTTGCTTAAGTCCATGCCCGATTTTGGAGGACACTCTCAAGTTAAAAAAAGAAGACATAATCAAAGAAGACCGCCCAGAACTAATGCGCGAAATATTAACTAAACAAAAAGAACTGATTAAAACTAAAGGGTTTAAGAAGGCACCAAAGATATTATTGTTATTGGATGACATAGCACAGAGTAAAACCTTTCTCAAATCAGAAGTGCTTACCGAGTTGTTTTTCGCTTCAACACATGCTAAGGTGTCAGTCTGGGTAGCAACTCAGAGTTATACACAACTCCCGCGAAGAATAAGAATTAATTGCCATTGGATGATTATTTTTAATGGAGTAAGGCGGAGCGAACTTGACAGACTGGCAGATGAATATGAAAGTCCTTTTCTCACCAAAAAAGAATTTTACAATATGGTTAAGTATGCTACGGCAGAACCTTATTCGTTTCTAGCAATTAACAACACTGCCAGTGATAGAACAACCCAGTTTAGAAAGAATTTCTCTACTATATTACGATTAAATAAGGATAGAGATATGACCAATTTGTGATTGAATTCAATCACAAACTAATTTATAAACTAATTAAATTAAATGGTTTTTTTTTCTCCATAATATATGTCATGACGGAAACACCTAAATTATACAAGACTTGCTATCATCAGGCAATCGCACTTTGGCATAAACAAAATGCACAAGGAAAATTCGTAACAATTCGTAAGGGATCGCCCGAATACTTAGCAGTAAAGACGATAGAAGCGGATATTAAGAGTGGCAAGATTAAGTGTCAATTAAAACCAAAGGTAAGCAAATCAGGAAGTAAGACCAATGAACAGCAACTAGACCAAATGCCAGATGAAGCATTAAAAAGAAAAATACCAGACATAGAAACGGCAAAAACTTCATTGCCTAAACCAAATGCCAAACCTATTGAGATGTCTCCAGCACTTAAGATTGAACAATCTTTACCCAAATCTTTCAATCCCACTCCTATTGCTGTGCCGAAACACACTACCACAACACCCGCAAGTAAGATAGAAGCAATGGAGGATGCTTCTAAGGAAACTCCGCCACCACCTAAGGAGGTTACTGAAACTAATGACATTGATGTAAATCAAGCCATAGCGGATTTAAAGAAAATGAAAGAGGAAAGAATTACACACCAGAATTTACAGATTGTGAAAAAAATAATTAATGGTAATTGATAAAATATATTTTATGTGGATATTTATATATTCGCATTTTTATAATGATTAAAAACTCAAGTGCTTTACATCGTTTGCCGATTGGCTTTATCAACAAACTTAACGAAGCAAACCGACCAAAAAGTGATGGGTTTCAACTAAACCAGTTTGAATTGTGGAGTAGCAATGGTGCCCCGTTAGTTAATCAACCATTGACCGAGTTTGGCGACCTTGTCCCGTATGAGAAGAGCACTCTTCAAAACACATTAACAGACATTTCTGATAAAAAAGAAAATGCGGATGTTGTTGATTTGGACACTGCTGTTAGCAGTTTGGCTTATTTAAAGAAAGCAGTTGAGAATGCTGAGGCAAGTGAGTTTCAATTGACTTCACCACAAGATGCGAGACTTGACAACATACAAAAATCAGTTGATTTAATTAAACAATCCGTTTCAGGTGAATAAATAATTATTTTTAATTTCTATTATTATTTTTTTAGTATAGTAGCATTGTGAATTTATCCCCTCACACCACACACAAAAATGGAGAAAAAGGAGATTGAAGTTACTGAGGAGTTGATGACCCTCAACAACCTCAGATATGAGTTTCCAGCAAGTCTGGCTCTCTCTGAACAGGGAAGTATCTTTAAGAAGAACTTCGCCGATCAGCAAAAGTATGCCAGTGATTCTGGAACTGAAATGATTTTTACATTACAGGCGAGCACTGATTTTGTTTATGGAAAGAATTGCTATTTGTCATTTGACATTATGGCCGAAGGATTGGTGGCCACTGATGGGAAAGATGGTGTTGCTTGTGCTCTTGGTTTCCAAAACACTCCCGCTACCGCTATTTTTGAAAGATTTTTGCTAGAAAGCAAGGATGGTAGCGAACTTGAACGAATTGAAGATTTGAACAAGATGGTGCGAAATATTCTCCCTTGGCATTATCCTTTTGATTACCGCCGACAGGCACAGATGGCGGGACAACGAGAACCACTCAGTGTTAATGCTAATGTTACAGACGATTCGGTCGTTAATTTTGCACTTAATGTCCCCACTGCTGGTAGTGTTGCGACTGGTAATTTATTGAGGGTTTGTATTCCTCTTCATTACTTCTCGGGAGTGTTTAATGAAGAAACTCTCATTCCTCCTTCTTTGATTAGTGGTATGAGACTTCGTTTGACATTTGCACCAGTGAATGAAGCATTGACTATCATTGGAACCTCTAATGGTGCGATTCCGACTGTATTTACTACTACTAATTTGAAATACACCATATCAAATCCAGTTGTTATGTTGGAGACATTCTCTCTTGCTCCCTCCGTCCAGAGAAATGTTATGGAGCAGATGGGAAGCAAGGATGGGCTCCCATACACTTATGAAACATATTACAATCAAAAGGCAAATCCAGGGGTCTCCGATGATTTTAATCTCCAAGTGAATAAAGCCGTTGCTCGTGCTCAGTGCTTGTATATTGTAACTCAGAATGTGCTTACCGAAAGTGCTGATATTGACAACTTGGGAACTACTCAAATGCCTTACAGACAATATCAGTGCCGTATTGGTGATTGGTATGCTCCACAACAGAAGATGGAACTAGGAGGAAGCACAGATGATCTTGCCTCCGTTCAACGAGGATGCGCGGAATTGTATATTAATAATCTCCAAGCGACTATGGGTATTCGTGATGCTTACATGTCTTCGTCTGTTTCTCTTGAAAACTTCCGCGGGTGGTATTCTACTTCGGGTAAAACAGGACTTACATCTAACTCGGGATTTGCTACCATTATCCAGACACTCAACCAATCGCCACACATTGGAGCATCTGGAATTGCGGTTAATAACTCACGAACTGCGGAAGTCACTCTTCGTTATGCATCCACTTATGATACTAATCGCACCATCACTGCTTGGTTGAAATATGTTAAAGTCGCGGCTATCTATCCGTCTCGCTGTGTGGTCAGACAATAAAAAAAAATTAAAAATTAAAATATATCATTTATAATATAGCAATGTCTTTTACTATCTCCAATCTTGAAGACGAAAAGCGAACAAAAAAAAATTTCCTCCTTCGTGTCTCCTCAAGCGATAAAACAGAATCCAAATCCGCTTCTACTCACAATGGCCGTTTCGTCGTTGATTTACCAGCAACTGGTCGCAATATTGATATAATCAGTGCTTATGTCGTTAAGAGTATCTCTATCCCAAATGTTTTCCCAAACATACCGAGTTATGCCAACACTCTCACATTGATTAAAACAACTGGATCGGCTACAAAAACGGCAATCATAACAGAAAATCAATACACCATTGATACATTTATTACCGCTCTTCAAACTGCGATTAATTCAGCAATTACCCCTAACTCCGTAGTTATAACTTTGAACTCCGTTAATAAATTGAATTTTGCTTTCACTGGTGATACATATGCTTTTGATTACGATAACAGCACGATTAGTGATAAGATAGGACTAACTGCCGATATCTCGGCGGCGGCGAGTAGCACCATGCAATCTATAGTCAATCTAATCGGTGAAACGGCCGTTTATGTCCATAGCCGTGCTTTAAATCAGTCTGGTTTAGTTGAAGCAAATGGTAATTTCTCTGTGGTCGGTAAATGTAATTTAGATAAGCCGTATGGAGTCCAGTGCTACTTTGAGAGTTCTAATGATGTCGCCGATTATGTGCCATTTAATACAACAAAAAGTTTAAGGTCTATTGATATTGTAATTAGAAATGCGGGCGGTGAAGTTTTGGAGGTTCCTTTGAACTTTGAGGTTTCAATTCTTCTCAAAGTCTATCATGCTTAATCCTATCGGTTTATTTACATTTGGACTATAATTTCCCTTATTATATATGATATTTTTGGACAATATAGATAAATTGTTTAAGTTGATAACGGCTATCAACGAGTGCCGTTTGAAACAAAAAAAAGATATAATCCCGTGCGGGACTAATATGGATCAGTTTTATCGGTATTTAAGGAAATACCATGCACCAATTGTTGAGGAAATGACAAAAAAAACAAATATTAACAATCTAGCAGTAGAGATAGAAAAAAAGTTTGAAAGCCTGTATTTTTGAAAGTGTGTATTTTTTTTTGTTTAAATCTGGTCTTCAATCCAGTTTAATGAAGCGTAAATGCTCGCACCTGTTCCTGCCACTAGAGATGCTGACACGGTCAATGTCTTACTCGTTCCAATTTTTAGGTTATAGCGAGACAAATCAATGTAAATAGAAGCACCTGCAGATAATATATATGTTAATACTATGTTTCCGCCAGTGCGGGTAGTTCCTGCTGTATCTACTTCGGCTAATGATGTGTTTGTATCGTAATTGCTGTATGATGGTGTGCCTCCAAGTGTCGCATTTAATGTTATCTTTGCTATACATATTTTGTCACTTGTGTTGCTCACACACAAATTTTCAAAATAAATAACATTGTAATTCGTCTTACTATTAAATGTGGCTCGGTTGCGGAGGGTAAATATAGAAGTCTCCGTCGTTCCTATAGTTTTGACATTGTCATACGAATTAGTTATAGCAATAGTGCGGTCAATAGTCCCCTCAACTGCCAAAAACATACTCGCCGTTTTCATTACAACGGATTGAAGGCTTGACGAATATGCCTTCGCATAAATAGCAAATGCTGCCTGATCTAATGATGGAGTAGTAGCAGTGCTCGCGTATTTAATCGCATGAATTACTTCCATTCGTCCAGTGCGGGGATTTTCAATTTTAAATGTAATTTGACCGCTACCCAGATATTGAACAACGATTTCAAACACATTCAATTTGGTAAAATCAATCGCGGGGAAGTTTCCCGTATTATCACATTTATCAACATTCCAAGCATACTGACTAACAACATTTTCAACACTTCCCGCCGTTCTCACAACTGACATTCCCGAGTTTGATTGTCTAAAACATAAATTGTCTGCTGGTGTGCCTATGCCGATATCGCAATTAAAGGTAGTCGCGGTGGTAGATGATGGAAACAATGCGGAAAATCTAGCAACCAAGCCCATGCCACTTCTATATTTTGCTCTTTCAATAGTCGTAATCTGTGCGGTTGAATTACCAGAGGCCGATGTGGTCAAAACCGCCATTGAATTAGCAGTTGATACCACCCCGCCGTTTGTTTCTGTTTTGTCAAAGAAACGAGTATTAATGCCATAAGTGAAGACATTTTGTAATACGGGCGATAAAGTGGCAGTTCGCAACTCTCCGAAGGCCGTTGTTGGTAAAGCATCTTTAATATTATCTATTGATAAAGAAGATGATGACGATGTAGATGATGACGATGGAGTGCTCGTGCTTTGACCAAAAAGGTTCATTTTTATTATATATGTAAGTCTTTTTTTTTCAAAAATAGACTAATCTTATATTATAAGATATTTATATAAAACATGCCAGTTATTATTAAAGAATTGCCCGCGGATATCGTTGGCCACATTAAAACCTTTGTCTATTTGGTAAACATAAAAAATATCAACAAAGGGACTTGTGATATATGCGGACTGGCACCCACATTTCAATCACATCCGCCTATCATAGCAGTTGATATTGATAATGAAGATGGTGTTCAGTTTTTCACGATTTGTTCCATTAATTGCTATAGAAGAGAGTCCAACATCAGAGCAAGATATCGCGAACCGCCTTTAGTCGTTGTTAAGTATTAGCCTTCTTTTTAATTCTAGCACTTCTTCTTAATGGTGCTTTTGTTTCCTCTTCTTTTTTCGCTTCACTCTTCGTCTCTTTACTCTCTTCGCTGTCGCTCTTCGTCGCTTCGCCCCTCTTCTCTTTAATAAACGTATTGACAATAACGGCTCCAATCCCGCTTAATTGTCTTAGTTTAGTATTTGTTATTTGCCCCTCGTAATCGCCCCATATCTGCTCAAGCAATTTATACTTATCCTCTCTACTAGCACTTTTACCTAATGGTTGATATTTGCATTTTTCGCCTCCGTTATCTAGATTGCTTTCAATTCCATTAGTATTATTTAAATTCAAATATAAATCTATTTTGCGTCTCAACTCCTCTAATTCTGTTTTAATCCCTTCTGCCTTAATTTCTTCAGGGTCGGCCACATTAACCCAACTATAACTAAAACTAGTGAGCATATCGCCGTGCCCCAACACATTTGAAACCCACGTGTTAAAATTCTCTAATTTCGGATTGGCGAAATTACTATACGACAAACTAGCATATAGTTTTCGCAACATACTGCTCTTCTGTGTGTATTCCGATAGCCAAGGGAAGATTTTGATAATCCTTTTGTTTAGTTCATTGTTCTTTTGTTTATCAAGCACACCTTCGCTGTTAATGATAACTGCTTTTTTCTTTTTGAAATGGTTTCGTATTGAATTTACTTGTTCTATTACAAACTGGGGAGTAAAAAGGACAACAGGCCTCTCAGTCCAATTCTTTTTTTGTCCTTCTCTCTTTTTTGCTAGGTTATTCACTCGCAACCAACTCGGTTTATCTGGTATTAATTCATACGTGTTTTTGTCAAATATTTCCACAGGTCTCGCTCCAATTGCTATCATCAAAGCAAGCAGTTTAAGATAAGGGTCATTACTTAATATCATATCGTTCATTTTAGCCATTACATCACGGACATCAATCTGTATTTTTTGTTCATTTTTGGCTTTGACATCTTTCTTATATCCCTCAACGATATCAATCCGCTCGTCTTCATTTAGATTAAAATACTTATCCAGTTTGCTCATTTCATATACTTTTTCACTTTGGTTGGGCTCTATCGCTTTTTTTCTCACCTCAGAAAGTCTTTGCCTTCTACTATTCAAATTTGGATACACGATAGCATATTTTGGATATATTACCTTTAGTGCCTCAAGCACCTCTTCATCGCTAGTAGTCGTGCTAAATAAAGATATAATAGCATTATGAAAGGCTATACTTGGTTTTAATTCGCTATCGTAGAAGTTGGACACGACCTCATAAATTTTACTTTCAGTTGTAGCAACTCTTAACTGCCTAACAAACTTCTTGTCATCTTCGCTCCACATCGTAGTGTATATAAGACAAGTCTATTTTTTTCTAAGTCAAAAATAAGGTCGGACAGCAACAGGAGAAGGTATTATCACTCCCACTGCTCTTATATTCACCAAAAAAAGGCAAAAAAATGCTTTCGTGGATGAAAAGAAGACATCATTTGGAATTGAACCCGCAACCTAAAATTTCAATATCCACCTTGAACCCGTTAGTCTTCCTTCCACGAAAGCCTACCAGTGATACAGGAAAAATGGTATTTGAAGTATTGCCGTAAGTCAATTTTTTAAAGAAAATTCTAGAAAATTCTATTTCCGTGAATATCACCATGCGACACCGCAACACGGCGGCGCCGCAGTGTCGCAGTGTCGCAGAGGTTGCGACAGAATTTCGCTTTTTTGTCGCAGTGTCGCAAAAAAAATGGACTTAATTCCGAGCAGAACCAAAACTAAATCAGATTGGTTGGAGGAATACGAAATTCGTAGAACCTCTAAGGACAGGCTAAATAGGGATAAAATAAATTGCGAAGAAAGAATTTCTAAAGCAGATAAAGAAATTTCTCGTCTCGTTGAAAAGAAACAGCCTGACATAGTAAAACTTGATGCTATCAATGAGATGTTAAAACGAATGACTATTGAAGATAATGAAGTAGATGAAGACCGAATTGTTCGCTTGAGAAAAAAGAAATTGAAAAAAAAAATAAACAAAGAACGAGATAATTTCTATAAGTGGAAAAATGACAATCGTGGCCAACTTTCCGCTATTGTCATGAATAAAATTCTCGTTGGTATTGAAAAAGAACATTTATCGTTTAATTCTTCGTTTAACAAATACTCCAGTGATGGTATTAACGAGCACATAAACGATAGCATTAATAGCGAACGAGAACATAAGAGAAACATGCACAGAGTCTTCAGAACCGAGAGTGCGGATAGCAACTCGGAATAAAAAGACTTTAGTGTAAAATGTTGATTTAAAATATGTTGATTTTACTTAGAAAACAACATTATCAACATACATTGGGTTTTTTTCAAAACCAAGGGGTTTAACACCCCACCCTAATTCAAAGAAATTTCTATTACACTTGCTTTTTGGCGTGTGTAATAGGCAATGGGAGAGCCGAATGAATTGGCAGAGGGAGTTGAAGCAATCAACCTCGCGGGGGGTGGTAAGTCCTAACTCTATTGTTTCTTTTTTCACTATAATGAATGTGGTGTGTAGGTTTTTGGAAGCCTTGGGCCTTGGTTGAAAAGAAAGCACCCACCGACCATAAAGATGCGAAATTTATTCGTGTATCTGCTGGGTTTGTTGCCCTTGGTTTGGTTGATGGCATTGAGGCCTTCAACAATGAAGTCAAATATTATACTCCACGTGGCAGGGCAAGTGATAGAGATGAGAATTATCTTTTCGCTTGGGTTCCCATGGAAGCAACCATGAGAGTACCAAAAGAACCAAACTACTTTCTAGCATCATTCAAGGTTGGGGATGAGGGAGAGGAAATTCTTGTTTTTTCCTTTCTCTCTGCCTTTACGAAAAAGATGAAGACTACTGGAGATAACTTTAAGTGGCTTGTCCCCCTTTACTAAAATCATTTTCAATTAAATGACTAGGGTTTTCTCATTGTGTTATCCCCCCATTTGTGTTTTAATCATTAGATTTCCACTGGATTTCAATCATTAAAGGTCGGACACCTGCGAGAGAGAGCAGAGGGAGATTTATTAAAATTCATCTTCCTGCCCCCTGTCCAACCTTTGGCTTCATTTTTCCAAAACTTTTCCCTGTCCCCCTCCCATAAAGGGGGGACATACTTTTTTTTTTTTTTTCTTATAAAAGGTTGGACAGGTTGGACAGATAAAAAAAAGATTAATAGTAAGAGTAATAATGTATAAAATCCTTAAAAAAACATAATAAAAAGTGTCCAACCTTCAAAAAACAGGGTTGGACGTGTCCAACCTAAGGGTTGGACAGGGGGTAGAAAGCGGTATTTTATAAAAACTCTCTCTCCCGTGCTCATATACACAAAAAGAAGCAGGACTGCCTTTTGTGCTCAACAAGCACTACATAAGCACTACATTTTTTTACTCTCACATTATCCCCCCAACCCCCCCGTTTCAACTTCGTTGAAACCCGCCCCCCCTTCCCCCCTTTCGGGGTGTGATCATTTATGTTGGATAGACAGGTCTAACCGCAAAGTATAAAACAAGCCGTTAAAATGTGTAAAACCAACATTAGACATATAGAAAAAAGTGTCCAACCCTTGTAAAAACCGACGAAGGTTTTCTAAAAATCAACCAACTAAGCACACTAAGAGAGATTAAGACATATTAAGCACATAGTCCATATAAAATTTATTTATATATATTTTTATGTAGTAAAAATATGGACTATGTGCTTAATATGTCTTAATCTCTCTTAGTGTGCTTAGTTGGTTGATTTTTAGAAAACCTTCGTCGGTTTTTACAAGGGTTGGACACTTTTTTCTATATGTCTAATGTTGGTTTTACACATTTTAACGGCTTGTTTTATACTTTGCGGTTAGACCTGTCTATCCAACATAAATGATATATATATATATGTATATATTTATATATACACTTAGTATGTAGTCATAGTGACGTAGTCACTGACAGTTTAGTGATGGGTACTTAATATGTAGTGTTCATCACTAGATAGTTGTAGATAGTGATAGTCACTATACAGAAAGAGAGAAAGAGAGATCGTCACTACATACTAAGTAATGGGCTAACTATTTAGTGATGGGAACTAAACACTTATACGTAGTGCTGATCACTAACCATAGTGACGATCACTATAAAAAAAAACGCAGTGACCATCACTACCCATTTAGTGCGCATCACTTACTATGTCATGTAATACTGAAATGACTATAGGTTGAGTGATGGGCACTAACAACTGAGTGATGATCACTAACAACGAATAAGTAGTGATGGTCACTGACCATAGCGACTATTACTATTTACAGTAGTGATGGTCACTGGCCATAGTGACTATCACTATCTACAAGTATCTAGTGATGAACACTACAAATTAAGTGCCCATCACTACGTACTAAGTTGTGTGAGAGAGAGAGAGGGAGGGAGGGAGAGAGGGAGGAAGAAAGGGGGGGAGGGAGAGACCTTTTTGGGTTTCGTGCAGAACAAGCGCATCCGCCAGAAGACCGTTGCGTTGACAATGTTTGCCGACTAGGGGCCCACTCATTCATAAAAGAAATTCTGTAAACGCAAGTAATGTCGCGTGGTATCGTCAGGCCTAGGCCCCCCCCCCCCCCACCCCTTATTGATAACATTCGTAGCGTGTTGCACCCACTGGCTGTAAGCTACACAATACAAAAAGGAGAGAAAGAAAAGCAGCATAGTCAGTGGACGCATATATATATATTATAATTTATATATATATATGTATGTATGTATATATACATATATATACAGAGAGAGAGAGAGAGAGGGAGGGAGGGAGAGAGAGGGAGAGATCAGACTATCTATATTCCTGTTGGCATATACATAGGGGAAATAATGGAGCGCGACAAGATCACACAACTGATTGATCAAGTGCCTGTTCAAAGACGCGTCGGTGATGCCTGCGACGGTAACCTACAGAGAGAGAGAGAGAGAGAGAGAGAGAGAGAGATACAGAGAGACAGAAAGTCTCAGAGAGAGAAAGAGAGAGAAAGAGAGAGAAAGAGAGAGAGAGAGAGGAGTGAGAGAGTATGCGTTTGAGACACACAGAGAGAGTTATTACTATTATTATTATTATTATTATTATTATTATTATTATTATTATTATGGACACCGTGATAGCCCAGTGGTCAAGTTCTACCATCTGGGCCCTGTCGCCAGTTCGATTCCCGTCGGTGCCACCAGTATTTTCATTGAACATACCGATCCGTCTGGACCAGTATTTTCATTGAACATACCGGCCCGTCTGGAAGTGTTGGAACTGCCCTTGCGGGGGTGTCATTAGAGCTTATCGTCAATTCTTCGTACTCCCCTCACGGGTGAGACGATGGAGGCGCATGTGCAGAAATGCATCAGCCATTGACAGAGAAGCACTATTATTATTATTATTATTATTATTATTATTATTATTATTATTATTATTATTATTATTATTATTATTATTATTATTATTATTATTATTATTATTCAATGAAAATACTGGTGGCACCGACGGGAATCGAACTGGCGACAGGGCCCAGATGGTAGAACTTGACCACTGGGCTATCACGGTGTCCATAATAATAATAATAATAATAATAATAATAATAATAATAATAATAGTGCTTCTCTGTCAATGGCTGATGCATTTCTGCACATGCGCCTCCATCGTCTCACCCGTGAGGGGAGTACGAAGAATTGACGATAAGCTCTAATGACACCCCCGCAAGGGCAGTTCCAACACTTCCAGACGGGCCGGTATGTTCAATGAAAATACTGGTCCAGAAATAGACCGATATGTTCAATGAAAATACTGGTGGCACCGACGGGAATCGAACTGGCGACAGGGCCCAGATGGTAGAACTTGACCACTGGGCTATCACGGTGTCCAAATAATAATAATAATAATAATAATAATAATAATAATAATAATAATGTATCTCCTGCCAATTGCTGAGCCAAAAGGCCATGTGCATCCAGTCCTCCATTCCATAAGGAAAGTCTCCACACCAATCGGTGGAATAAAGGAAGTGACGGCATAGAACATTACTCTAGGAGCTTTATACCAATCAGCCCATGCAAAGGGACCGAAGGCCTAAGTACTCCCTTAATAATAATAATAATAATAATAATAATAATAATAATAATAATAATAATAATAGTGCTTCTCTGTCAATGGCTGATGCATTTCTGCACATGTGCCTCCATCGTCTCACCCGTGAGGGGAGTACGAAGAATTGATGATAAGCTCTAATGACACCCCCGCAAGGGCAGTTCCAACACTTCCAGACGGACCGGTATGTTCAATGAAAATACTGGTCCAGACGGAGCGGTATGTTCAATGAAAATACTGGTGGCACCGACGGGAATCGAACTGGCGACAGGGCCCAGACGGTAGAACTTGACCACTGGGCTATCACGGTGTCCAATAATAATAATAATAATAATAATAATAATAATAATAATAATAATAATAATAATAATAATAATAATAATAATAATAATAATAATAATAATAATAGTGTATTGTGTATCTCCTGCCAATTGCTGAGCCAAAAGGCCATGTGCATCCAGTCCTCCATTCCATAAGGAAAGTCTCCACACCAATCGGTGGAATAAAGGAAGTGACGGCATAGAACATTACTCTAGGAGCTTTATACCAATCAGCCCATGGAAAGGACCGATGGCCTATGTACTCCCTAATTAATAATAATAATAATAATAATAATAATAATAATAATAATAATAATAATAATAATAGTAATAGCCCCGTCGCTGCCACCAGTATTTTCATTGAACATACCGCTCCGTCTGGACCAGTATTTTCATTGAACATACCGGTCCGTCTGGAAGTGTTGGAACTGCCCTTGCGGGGGTGTCATTAGAGCTTATCGTCAATTCTTCGTACTCCCTTCACGGGTGAGACGATGGAGGCGCATGTGCAGAAATGCATCAGCCATTGACAGAGAAGCACTATTATTATTATTATTATTATTATTATTATTATTATTATTATTATTATTATTATTATTATTATTATTATTATTATTATGGACACCGTGATAGCCGAGTGGTTAAGGTCTACCATCTGGGACCTGTCGCCAGTTCGATTCCCGTCGGTGCCAGTATTTTCAAAGGATATATTTTCTTTGAAAGTATTGGTCTGTCTGGAAGGCTTGGAGCTGCCTTGCGGGGGTGTCAGTAGAGCCTATCGTCAAATCTTCGTACTCCCCTCGCGGGTGAGACGATGGAGGCACATGTGCAGATTTGCATTCGCCATTGACTGAGAAGCACTATTATTATTATTATTATTATTATTATTATTATTATTATTATTATTATTATTATTATTATTACTATTATTACTATTATTATTTAGGGAGTACATAGGCCATCGGTCCTTTCCATGGGCTGATTGGTATAAAGCTCCTAGATTAATGTTCTATGCCGTCACTTCCTTTATTCCACCGATTGGTGTGGAGACTTTCCTTATGGAATGGAGGACTGGATGCACATGGCCTTTTGGCTCAGCAATTGGCAGGAGATACACTATTATTATTATTATTATTATTATTATTATTATTATTATTATTATTATTATTATTATTTCCATGGGCTGATTGGTATAAAGCTCCTAGAGTAATGTTCTTTGCCGTCACTTCCTTTATTCCACCGATTGGTGTGGAGACTTTCCT
>WBZZ01003076.1:567500-577500 GCA_019918135.1 Paulinella micropora | reverse complement strand
AGATAGATAGATAGATAGATAGATAGATAGATAGATAGATATTAGATAGATAGATAGATAGATAGATAGATAGATAAATAGACACACTCCATACATCGCTGTTTCCTTCGGGTAAATTGCTGTTCGCGATAGGTTTCACGCACTATGAGATCTTTGACGCATCAATAGAGATAGATAGATAGATAGATAGATAGATAGATATATAGATAGATATATAGATATGTTTGGTCTATCAGCTCTGCATATCCGAAGACATAGGCATCCATTCCACCCCGCCGCCAATCGGCGACTGGGTAGCGGGCTGGGAATGGGCACTAGGCCCCGAATTTGTGCAGTCTGACGGTTCTACGACCCTCCCTGGCTAGAGGGCCGTAGAACCAACCCAGACACGTGTCCGTGATCACGTGCCCCGCCAAGGCTCGGGCCCGAGGGGTACACCAACCCTCGAGCTTCATCCAAGGCGACCACTTTCGCGGCGGCCGGACTATACCTTAAGATCTCCCTGCTTATGTGCCTACCCGCACACAGGAAGATCCCACTCCCGTCTAGTCTCTGAACCTTTCCCATTTGTCAGGACACCACTGGGTAGTGGCGACGGAGGACTACCGGGCCAGCTGCAGCGGTGACATAAGTGGGCCGACGTCGAGAGTAGTGACCATTTGCCATATCCGCTGGTCACTAAACTCACGTCGGAACACCAAGTCAGTCCAAGGCAGCCAATCAGAGGTAGTCGTACCGAGTAGGAGCCATGCGCGGGGTTGGCCTGACAAGAAGGGACTTGGCTGCGGGTTACCCATTATTCCCTGCGTGGCCATATCCTTCGAGTTTTTACCATCCGACGAGCGTTACCTCGACTGCTGCACCTTGCGGTTTCCCGCAGGCCGCGGTATCGAAGGCTCTTAGGGCTTTCCCGAACAGTTTGAGAGTGTATCGAGGGCCGATGAAGGGTAGTCATCAGCCCTGGCCAGTCACGCTGCACCAGCTGCGACTGCAAAAACAGCTGGTGAAGGGCTGAAGGAGATAGATAGATCGACCCCCAGGCTGTAGGTGCCAGTGGGTCGAGTCCAACTCCGGGATGCAGTTTACCGTCATGCCCAGGACAGATAGATATATAGATAGATAGATAGATAGATTGATAGATAGTCCATACATCGCTGTTTCCTTCGGGTAAATTGCTGTCCGCGGTAGGTTTCACGCATTGTGAGATCTTCCACGCATCAATAGAGATAGATAGATAGATAGATAGATAGACAGATAGATAGATAGACAGTGACAGGTGCTCCCTTTAATAATAATAATAATAATAATAATAATAATAATAATAGTGCTTCTCTGTCAATGGCTGATGCAAATCTGCACATGCGCCTCCATCGTCTCACCCGTGAGGGGAGTACGAAGAATTGACTATAGGCTCTAATGACACCCCCGCAAGGGCAGTTCCAACACTTCCAGACGGACCGGTATGTTCAATGAAAATACTGGTGGCACCGACGGGAATCGAACTGGCGACAGGGCCCAGATGGTAGAACTTGACCACTGGGCTATCACGGTGTCCAAATAATAATAATAATAATAATAATAATAATAATAATAATATATATATTGATCTGTCATGGCTGAGCCCGAGGGCCATGCGCCTCCATCCCTCGACCCAACAGGGACTACAGTGAGTATGTTGGGGAGGGAAGAGTGACTCTAACCATCCTGCATAGAAGGCCCCAAAAGGAAGTCCCTACTACCCGCACAGTGTCGGGTACCTTGCAGGAAATCAACTACAAATGATTGATCTTCCCCGCGTGAGAGCTCCACGAGACTGGGTAGGTCCCGCATGGAGGTACTCACAGGGGTAGCAGACATTTCATGCGGTCTGCCAGCGCATGAGGACGTTTTGTGGTAAGTATCTGGGACGCCTCGAAACCCGTCACCACCCCTAGATCGCGGAATGTAAATACCCCTTTGATCCCACGTGGTGTATGTCTTATAAAAAACAACACAACGACATGGCCTCGGAACCAACACAACAACATAGCCTCGGAACCCACATCGACATAGCCTCGGAACCCACACAACAACAGAGCCTCGGAATAATAATAATAATAATAATAATAATAATAATAATAATAATAATAATAATAATAATAATACTGATAACAATAAAATTTGTGGCTGAATGCTAGTGATGATCACTAATATACTAGTGATGGTCACTACAATATTAGTGTTCATCACTAACGGATAAGTGATGGTCACTTAGAGGTTAGTGATGGTCACTTATAGAGGTCAGTGATGGTCACTTAGACATTAGTGATGGTCACTAATATACTAGTGATGGTCACTGCCATAACAGTGATGATCACTAAAATATTAGTGTTCATCACTAACGGATAAGTGATGGTTACTTAGCATTAATGACGATCAGTAAGATCTCTCTCTCTCTCTCTTTCTCTCTCTCTCTTTCTCTCTGTCTGTCTCTCTCTCTATCTCCCTCTCTCTCTCTCTCTCCTTTTGTGTTATTTTCCAAATTAGGAAAACTCACATCTCACACCGCTAGAAATTGAGGGAGCATTATATGATAAGCATTTGGAAAGCGTGGAGCAATCTTTCAGAGAGCGACTAGAACAGTGGGCATTGAAAAAAAAATTTAGTGACAGGTGCCACATCTTATCATCCTGTATGTGCTTTACAAAATGCTTGCTGTGCTGCTAGTGCAGAAATACACCTTGCAGTCTGTACGGGGAGTCCACCCGGAGCTGCATATCATCGTACTGGCAGCAGGCGGCGAGTTTGAATACGGGGATCCAGGACTGTGCGCTTTTGGCTTTGAAAATGAATTCCTCGGTGAAGATCATGTGATAGTCCAGATATACCAGTACAGCAGGTGGCCCATGCAGAACGGGCAAAAATTGAAGGGTGTTTGGCCCTTTGACAAAAAAAGCCAGGGATAACGGTCTATGTGGAGAAGTGGTTTATAGTTGGCCTGGCTGGACAAACTCACGAAGCCACAATATTTGAAAATGACAAAGCAACAGCTTCAAGACTTTGTACTGGCAGCATCTGCAACGGCAAGGCCATGCAAAGTCAGTAATCCAAAGGAAAGAATGCAGACGGTCGCAACGCAACCTGCCAAGCCCCCGAAGAGTGATACTAAAAAACCTAGTGATATGTACGTTGACCCAGTAAGTGAGAAAGAGAATGTAGCAAACGTTCCAACAGTTCTAACAGGAAGGAAACGAAGTGGTAAGCCAAGTGAAAAGCGGGCAGAAATGATCGCCAGGAAATGATCGCCAGGACAGGTTGACAGGTTTCTTTGATCACTAATTACTGTGTAGTGGCTATCACTACATGATTAGTGATGATCAATACATTTTTAGTGACTTACTGATAGCAGAATTTAGCAAAAAACCTTAGGTTTTTTGCTTTCGGCTATCGGGAAGTCACTAAAAATGTAGTGATCATCACTAACCATGTAGTGATAACCACTACACAGGAATTAGTGATCATCACTAAGCGTGTAGTTGTAATCACTAATTTTTGTGTAGTGATGAGTACTATGACTGTAGTGACGGTCACTTAAGTAATTATTGTGGCGATGGCTCACTACAAGTAAAGTCACTGCTACCAGCCAAGTATAGTGATGAGAACTAAATAAGTGTAGTTCCCATCACTCCCAAAAATAGTGACGGGCACTAAAGGTGTTTAGTAGTCATCACTAACAACAGTTAGTGACGGGTACTACATATTTAGTGATCATCACTAATAAAAGTTAGTGCTCATCACTACATCCGGTTAGTGATGAGCACTACAGTTGTATAGTGATCATCACTAACAGGATGTAGTGATGAGCACTACACCAGTAGTGATGAGTACTACATTTGTAATGATCATCACTAACAGGATGCAGTGATGAGCACTACGATGGTGTAGTGACCATCACTACCTTTTGTTAGTGACGATCACTACACTATTGTAGTGCTCTACCTATCATTACTTGGTTAGTGATGAGCACTACGAAAATGTAGTGATTATCACTACCAACTTTTTTGTTTGAACTAATTTATTTAGTGATCAGCACTATCTTTTCTAGTGATCGGCACTACGTTTCGTCGATTTATTAAAAATTTTGCTTCCTCAGTACTATTCAGTGACGAGCAAGTGATGGGCACTCATGTTGTCACGTAGTAGTGATAGGCACTCATATTGTAGTGACGATCACTACAGACACCGGCAAGATACATAAAAAAACTGTTGCTAGTGACCGTCACCGTCACTAATTTGTTAATGATCATCACTAGATTTTTACTGATGCATAATTCCAAAAATTGTAGTGATTCTAGTGATCATCACTACATTTTTTTAGTGACCATCACTCATTTTTTATAAATTTTTCAAAAGTCGAGTTCTAGCAGTGCTTGCTAGTGACAGTCACCGTCACTAATTTATTAGTGATCATCACTAGATTTTTACTGATGCATAATTCCAAAAATTGTAGTGATTCTAGTGATCATCTACATTTTTTTAGTGACCATCACTAATTTTTTTTTAAATTTTTCAAAAGTCGAGTTCCAGCAGTGCTTGCTAGTGACAGTCACCGTCACTGATTTGTTAGTGATCATCACTAGATTTTTACTGATGCATAATTCCAAAAATTGTAGTGATTCCAGTGATCATCACTACATTTTTTTAGTGACCATCACTAATTTTTTTTTTTATTTTTCAAAAGTCGAGTTCTAGCAGTGCTTGCTAGTGACAGTCACCGTCACTGATTTGTTAGTGATCATCACTATATTTTTACTGATGCATAATTCCAAAAATTGTAGTGATTCTAGTGATCATCACTACATTTTTTTAGTGACCATCACTAATTTTTTTTTAATTTTTCAAAAGTCGAGTTCTAGCAGTGCTTGCTAGTGACAGTCACCGTCACTGATTTGTTAGTGATCATCACTACATTTTTTTAGTGACCATCACTAATTTTTTTTAATTTTTCAAAAGTCGAGTTCTAGCAATGCTTGCTAGTGACAGTCACTAAATATGTAGTGATGGGCACTAACTTTTTTGTGATAATCACTTATTAAGTGCTCAACACTAAAATCACTAACCTTTGCGTAACGGTCGACTGTTCAAACAGGAAACACTTCCATTTTCAGGTAGTGCTCATCACTACCTCGGTAAGTGATGAGGGAGAATCTAGGGTCAAGCGTAGTGATGGCATTGAAATCACTACATTCAGGATACCGGAGGCCGTAGTGATGATCACTAACACAATTTTTGTCTTATTTTAAGTGATCCAGCACTAACTTTTTTAGTGATGCATCACTAAAAAAGTTTAGTGCTCATCACTAAAAAAAGTTAGTGATGGTATTCCGTACTTGTAGTGAACGTTTTTAACGTTAACAATTAAATTCTCTTTCTCCCGAGTAGAGTAGTGTTTTAACTAGTTTATAATTAATAACTAGGACTGCACATGTGCATGTACAAAGACTTCGCAGATATAGAACTAGTACTACTAGTACTAGTATTAGTACTCTAGGTACTAAATATAAGTCAATGTGCACGTGAGCAATTCATGATCATTTTGCAATTGTATAACCTGCAATTGGTCCTGCCAATGTACAGCAATTCAGGGGAAAAAATATCTGTAATGTATTGAAGTTTTCTGTTTTAACCGGGGTAAGCGTGAAAAAAACGTAATGAAAGCAGTTTCAGCCATCGAAGAACAGGGCAGCCTTGCAATTTTGGTGTGATTTTTATGACATATTTTCCGGAACTGATGTCTTCAAACACACTACAAGTACCGGTGGAAACGAGACTAGCGAGAAGGAAAGTCTTGAACCGGTCCGGAGGCACGAAAACGTTCATGAGCAGGCAAAATTAAAACAATGAAACAAAAAGCTCAATTTAATGAAAAAAGTACTTTCGAAAAATATAACATATTTCAAAAACAGTGCCCGCATCCGAGTGCATTACTAGGTAGAACTAGTAGAAGCGGGAAGAGCAGGACTGCTACTCTCATCAGGTCATGCCAACAGTTGTGGCAACCTGGGGAGCAGAAGGAACCCTCCGCAAACAAGCAATCATCCTGTTTAACGTAGTCATCCTAGTAAGTAAACAGTAAAAATTAAAACGCAAGGTCAGTGTGATTCCATCATTGAATGAGCTGCTGGCACACGACCCTTTGTGAGAAGGCAGTTTCAATTCTGACACGTCGTGCACTGTTCTCATTTCATGTATGACTGAACGATGCACGCTTTGCAGGGACTGACGTTGTCTTCATTTTTCTTCTTCCTACAAAGCGTTACTTTTCTAGGGTCGCTTCCAGCTTCCATTCTTCTTTAGATTCATCTTTCTGTTTGTGTTTAACATCTTGCTGCTTTCGAGATGAACAAAATTAAATGGTGTGTCTTTAAATCTAACAAGCAAGGTTTTCTTCAGGAACTACAAAGACACAGACAAAGCATGTGATGGAAAAAGAATATAAGATTCGAATTCCCAGGCTCACATTTTCTGTGCCAGTTGCATGAAATGAAAATATGTAATATTTTTTTTGTCTGCAAGACTCAACCGAACATTGATGCTGTTTTAAAAAAAAGAAGAAATATGCTATATTTGAAATTTTTTTTAGTTTGCTTGTATTCTTCATGTTAATTTTCACGATCAAGCATTCATTCAGCTGCAACAATGAACATCAAAAGTCAAAAACATAGTAACGTTTTTACAATTGAAATTACACATCACATGCTAACTAGTTCAGACACAACCACACATGACTTTGACTTTTTAAAAAACCGAAAGAAAGACAGATTTAAACTGAATCACACAACAAAAAATCAAACAAAATATAATTCATGACAAGATCATTCATCTCTAGGTCAATATTTTCTTCATTTTTAATGTTTTTAAACTAGTTAAACTGATCATGGACCTTCAAATTTCATTTCCAGACATCAACTTAAGTTCTTGATCTAACTAAAAGCTGAGAAGTCTTGAAACAAAAAATGAGTTCATTAGTTTTACAACGTCCCAAAACAGATTTAGGACGTTCTCATAAACAAAGTACTAATGGAAAAGCGCTCACATTGACTAGATTTGTTCAATGATTCAAAAAAACAATCAGCATGCTGAAAAACACGATTCTTTTTTTTGGTATTATTAGTACTAAAACGGTTCCAGGATATTTTTTTTTGCAATCAAAAATAGACAATTGACCTAATTTTTTCAGTCATTTGAAAAAAAAAAGTTAGCCTAAAACACTTTTAGCGCTTTGATTACACTGATTGTCGACTCAAAAGCATCATGTCATGGAATATGGCATTTTAATTTTTCAAAAAACCATTTGAACTTGATTTTACAGATTTCTTTTTAGGTGACGTTGTTAAAACTGAGTTATTTTCCCAAATATGACATATTTCTGTTTTTCACAAAAGTTTTTTTATTTGTTGTTTTTTTAGAAATATAAATTTTCTAATTAATAGTACCTGTCTGTGTTGAGAACACACATAGTTGAGGGTGCAAAAATCACTTTAGTGACCTAAACACATTTTAGTAAGAGACAAAAATCTACATTTGAACAGAATTAACGACATGATGTGAGATTCATTACCTACTTTTCACACAATGTAGAACAAAAATTCCTTGAAGCTTTAGAGCAACAGCTTCGTGATGAAGCTTCTGGTTCAATTTTGTGTGTCAAGTGATTCCTAGTTGATGCATCCTACATGAATTGCTGTGCAAGCAGAAAAATTTAAAATTGTGACAAATTTTTGCCAAACATGCAGACATTTGTGTGATAACGTTTCACAAAATTCGTCGCAGGCTGCTGTGTCTCAATCATGTTAAATTTTTTCACTTGTTTAAAACATTTGTTTTTCTGTTTGATCAACTTCTCTGCTACTAGTAACATTTTTTCACACGTTGATGTGAGATGCTTCACTGATTTCATGAAGCACCTTTGTTGAATTGTAATTAAAAAAAAAAAGACATATTTTTTAGTGTTGTGTCATTTGCAACGAACAAACCTGTAATAAGTTGTGTTGATTACCTACAAAGAAATTAAGTTTTACAAACACAGTCTGACAAAACATGATGAAAAAAAGAAATGTAAAATTTTTATGCATATTTCTCAGCTTTTGGTTGGAAAATGGCCAGCGCGCACGGTTCACTTGCAGGACCGGATGGGTAACATTGATGAATCTCAACCAGAAAATTGTGGTAGTGATCTTTCAATAGTTCTGAAAATATGACATATTTTTAACAAAGCATGATTGAGTCATTTCTCAGCATTAAAGGATTGATATTTCACCCTCCAAAGGGGGTAAATGAAGCAGTACTTTGGCAGGACCTAGTATAACTAGTCCGACAGCCATAAAACCAAGCTCATGATCAGAAGAAAAATCTATAGCTAAAGCATGCGCAATTGAAAAGCTGTCAGCAAAATCATAACACACATCTCTTTCTGGGTCTAGCTATGAGAAATTTAATATACAATCGCTCTATAGCTAGTATAGCTAGAAATAATGATACATTCTCTGCAGATCGTGTTTTTGAGAACCAAAGTGTTTTTTTGTTTGTAGTTAATTATACACGTTAACGTTTTGCAGCAACAACCAGTGAAATCTCACTATGACACAGGATAGGATCATGATCAATGCATGCATTGACAAATTTCCAATGCACTAGATCTAGTACTAGTAGTAGATACATGCGTTGAAAATTTTTCAATGCATGCATTGAAATTTTTTCAATGTATATATTGAATTTTCAATGCATGCATTGAAACAATGATTTGAAAATTTTCCAATGCATGCATCAAAGTGCATCAGATTTTTTCAATACATGCATTGAAATTTCAATACATGCATCGAAGTTGGCAATGCATACTACCTCACAGACTTAGTCAACACGCTGGGGTTTTAATAAAAATACCGGAGTCCTGATGCAACGATTTCAATGCATGTATTGAAATGATTTTAAATGCATATATATTAAAAAATTCTATGCATGCATTGAAATTTCAATGTATCATGCATTAAAATTTCAACGCATGCATTGAAATTTCAATGTAAATTTCCAATGTATGCATTGAGATTTCAATGTATGCATTGAGATTTCAATGCATGCATTGAAAAGTAATGGCGATGCATACATTAACACTTCAATGCAGGCAGTACTAGTATTCAAAGTATATTACGTATACTTCATCACTAGCATACATATTTTTTAATGTTATCATTCTGATTTTTGAAATGATATCATTTGCATTTTTCTTTTATTTATTTTTCTTGTTTTGTAGTTTTTGCGTTGCATTTGATCTCCAATCACTATCCCAATCCCTCACCTTCTCGCTAGGCGCTCTACTTCGTTTTCCAAGTTTTTTTTCTGGCTGTCCTTTTTTTATATCTTGATAATACCACTTTTCTCTTCTCTTTTCTTTCTTAGCTTGCTCCTTTCTAACTATGTTGTGTGCTTGGCTTTTTCCTGCCCCTTTTGCTTCCACTCTTGCTTGACATTTTCCTTTTGTACTTTGCGCTGGCATCCTTGCGCACCTGATGAAATCATCTACATACTCCCTTGTAATTATGAGGCGATGCAACTTCTGAAAACCTGTTGTTTCTGAATAAACTAACCTACTAACTATCCCTGAATCTCTGCTTGCATCTGTCCTGGGCTCTCTACCCTTCAGGGAGTTACGGTTTCCCCCCGGCCAGTTGCCTAACTGTTTAACACAACGACAAGCTCGTTCTCTCCAAGAAAGTCACCTGCTGCACCAGTAACTGAGTTCGTGACCTTACCGTCATCCATGATGTGCAGTTCCAGCGGGGGGTGCACGTCAACCACTGCATTGATGAAGTGACACTACTAACACAGCAAATAATTCAGCAACATGGAGTGTGGCAGGGATAGCACCTATCGCTGCCAACAAACTAACACAAATCTTTCTGACCTAGAGGTGCAAGATATGGAAAGCCCTGATCTATGTCCGTACATAATAAAATTGCTCTGT
>WBZZ01003076.1:552500-560000 GCA_019918135.1 Paulinella micropora | reverse complement strand
ACTGTCGGGGTGTATGCGTGTGTAAATGTATCTGTCATGTCTGTCTGCCCCGTGAGTGCATGAGCGAGAGATAGAGAGATGTTTTAGTCTTTAAGCATAGATGACGTACACGTACTGCAATATGTGCATGCAAATCAGTCGCTCTTACAAGAGTCAACCTTCCGGAGAAAAAGATTTTTCTTCTTTTCTACTCATGTGCATCCCTTTTGGCAATTACTCCATTCTCCTTTCTTTCCTCTTCCTTTCTCCTCCTTTTTAGCATGTTCACTCCTGCTTCCCCCCCGTGCCCTCCTCCCTCCTCATTCTTCTTCTCTGTCCTCTTCCTCCTTTCTCCTCCTCACCTTTACTTCTTATTCTTTTTCTTCTTCTTCCTCCTCCTCATCCTGCGACTACTACTACTACTACTACTACTACCTACCTACCTACCTACCTACCTATCTTGGTATGTCTATCTCTCAAACACACACATACCACACTCACCAGGCTTGCTGCTCAAGAATGTTTCCTCGACCAACGTCTGGCTCTTCGAGCAGGTGCCTTTTTGCTTTGCTCTGTTTTGTTTTGTTTTGTTTGTTTGCTTGTTTGTTTGTTGTTTGCTTCCTTGCTTGTTTGTTCTTCGTTCAAGTCGGCGGGTTATGTTTTGTTCTGTGTCTGTTTTGTTTTGTTTGCTTGTTTCTAGTGTCTCCAACGTCCGGTTGTTCAAGCAGGTGCGTTTTGTTTTGTTTCGTTTGTAGTGTTTGATTCTACTACGCTTCCGATCAACGTCTAGCTCTTTAAGCAGGTGCGTTTTGCTTTGTTTTTGTATGTTTCTTTGTTCGCTCGCTCGTTCGTTTGGGAGGCAGGATGATCTCAAAGCCTCACACGAGCTACCTGCAGCTAAGATTGGGTATTTACATGCAGAAATGTGTCCCCCCTCCCCCCCACCTCTCTCTCTCTCTACATACATGTATGTGAGTGTGTTCCTGCTCCTCCCCTCTTCCCCCACTTTGCTTCTTCATTTTGCCCCTGTTGTTTATCTTCCTTCCTCCTCCTTCTACTCTCATTACTACATAGACAAACAGACACAAACACACACACACATACACAGAGAGAGAGAGAGAGAGAACGCACACATGATTTGTCTGCTGGCTGAATGAGTTAAACTTTTAGAGAAGAGAGAAGGGCGTGCCCTCCCTGCACACAACCTGGCCTGTGGGCGCCTGGCGGACGCTGTCTTCTCGTTCGCTGCAGCCAGAGATAGTATCCTTTTTTCAGCTCTCTTTTATTATGTATTGTTTTGTTTGCACCCCATCCACTCCTTGGCCTCTCTTGTGGGATTTGGGAATAAATATATAAAGTTTATTGAAAAAACCACAAGAGAATTGGAGATATAAAGGGACCCACAGCCAGACCCCACAACCGGTTGGCCGCAACATCATGCAATGTTTGCACCCCATCCACTCCTTGGCCTCTCTTGTGGGATTTGGGAATAAATATATAAAGTTATTGAAAAAACCACAAGAGAAAAAAGTTCTGGAAATAAAGGGACCCACAGCCAGACCCCACAACCGGTTGGCCGCAACATCATGCAATGCCTTTTTTTCTAGAGCTGAAAAAAGAAAAGATGTCTGTGCAGAGTTTTAAATACGATGGTCTTCTTTGCAGCGAGGTACTTTATTTCTCATTTATCTTTTCTCACTCTCTCGTCGTGTCGTGTGTGTTTTTATAGCCAGACCACAGTACTGTAGCACAAACAACAAGACTTCTTTGTTTCTGTACGCTGTTTCGAAATTCCCTTCTTCTTGTTTATTTAGAGAACAATTTTATAATTTGACTCAAGCAAGGTCCACATGAAAAGCAATTTGCTATTAAGCTAATACATTCATCGAGGTGGCTCAGTAATATTAAATCTTGCTTGAGTTAGCATAAGTATTAATATAAATAGTCTGCATATGAGTCTGGGCGCGGCTTTGAAGCGATATGAGTGTCTATATATGTAGGATAGATGTCTGCTCGTGATCTCTCGGTTTAGGGGGAGAAACTAAAGAGAGAGAGAGAGAAGGAGAGAGGTGGAAAAAGAAGAGGGAGAGAGAAAGGGAGAGAGAGGGGGGAGTGCCAGTCATATGGTGTTTGTTTGCGAGGTCCAGCGAAGGCTCTTCACAGATTATGTGACGGGAAAGAGGGGTGCTATTGCTGCTTTTTTTTATTATTATTATGTAGGCAGCTGTGACCATTCGCTCCAAAGTTATTATTATTATTATTATCATTACTATGTTTTTGCTGTTCAAGTAGATATGCTTTTATCAGTTTTTTGACAGATGTTGAGTGATGTTGTGTCTTTGATATACTCTAGGAGTTGGTTCCACTGATGGAACATTTTTGTGAGGTATGGGGTGTTGTGGTCGATGAATAGGTTGCTTTTTGTTGAATTTCGAGTATGGTATGAATGGATATTGTTGGTTGGGGTGGAGATGTTGTCGTGTAGTGGTCTGTTGAGTTCTTTAATGGGTGGATTGGTGCATTTCTATACACCTCTGAGTTTGTATAATTGACAAGGATTTCGAGTTGGTCGAAGAGCTGCTTAGTATGTGCTCGGTAATATGTCTTGGTTATTATTCTGATGATTTTTTATGTATTTTTATGAGTGGTTGTATGTGCTTCTTGTTTTTGTCATGGGCCCCCCAGACGGAGATGTGTTGGATTAGGTGTGGGAAGATATGTGCGAGGTATAGTTGTTTCATTATTGCTGTGTCGAGGAATTGCTGTGCGTAGGAAGTAAGTGATTGTTGGTTGTAGTTTACGTATGATGATGCTTATGTGTTGGTTGTATCATAGGTTGTGTTGGAGTGTTATGACCAGGAGTTTTGCATGTTGGCATTCTTCGAGTGTGTGGTTGTCTATGCCTATTGTCAGGTTTCGAGGAAGATTGTGTATGTTGTCTTGGTAGTGTTTGGTACGAGGTTGGAATGAAAGTAGTTGATTAGTTTAGTTATTTCAGTTTGTGTTTTTTGTTGTAGACTGTTGGGCGATTTGGTTGTTATTCTGACTGTCGTCTGCATATGTATACACTGTTCCTTGTTTTATTATGTTTATTATATGATTGATATACAGCAAGAAGAATGTAGTAGATAGCATGTTGCCTTGCGGGATGCCGTGTGTGATAGTGCGCTTGTGTGATTTTGCGTGCTGTGTGTGTACTTCTTGGACTCTGTTTGAGAAGTAGGACGCAAAGAAGTTAACAGTGTCTTCAGAGAAATTGAAATTTTTTCGAAGTCTGTCAATCAGCTTTGCGTGTTGTACTGTGTCATAGGCTTTTGATAGATCTACATATAGTGCTAACGCTAGCTCTTCTTAGTAATAGTATATGTGCTTATGTATTTTGTTAAGGATTGTTTGGATTGTCATGATTGTGTTTGAGTTTGGTATGAATGTGTTTTGTGTGTGAAATTATGTTGTGCTTTGTTAGATAATCCATGATTTGCTTTTATTATTGTGTCAAAGACTTGAGCTATTATTGGTAGCAGTGATATTGGTCTGTAGGTGGCTGGCATGCTTGTGTCGCTGGCTTTGTATATTTCTATTACTTATGCATCTGGGTAGCTGTTTTCTTTTATTACTTTGTTGAAGAGTTCTGTGAGTGTGGGTGCAAAGAAAACGTGCGTGTCTTTTATTATTGCAGGCTTTATTTTAAATATATCTTCTGCTTTGTCTCTGTTTATGTTCTTGAGTGTCTTGTAAACTGTGTCTTGTGTTATGGTATGTAGTTTGAAGCTAGGATGTGTGTGTGTGTTTCTACCTCTATTATCTCTTCCTGTCTGTGTGTTCCTGTTCTATTTTTGGTATGTTGTTGCTTGCTTTCTTGCCTATTGTTATGATTGTTGAATGCATTTGCTATATCTATTGGGTCTGTGTATGTTCTATTGTTTAGTGTGCTATTGTTACCGATGTTCTTGGTGGTTTGTTATTTGGTACCAGGTCTTTGAGTTTTCTGTGCTGTTTCTTTGGGTTGTCTTTGTTGTCTTCCAGCACTTTCATGATTTCCTCTTGTTTTGCTTTGTGTATGAGTTTGTTGACTTTGTATTTGTGTGCAGTGTAGGCTTGCTTGTTCTCTATACTTGGGTTGTCTTTCCGTCTTTTGTATAGTGCATGTCGTTTTCTTATTTGTCTTTTTACTTTTGGTTAACACTAGTTTTTTCTTCTGTTGCTTTTTCTAGGTTTCCTCTCTTAGTGTCCAAAAACTTTTGTTATTGTTGATTGTATCTCTAGGAAACTTTGGTTTGTGTCTGTGTTTCGATGTATTCTAGCTGTGTTTTTTAGGTCTGCTATTATAGACTCCCTGTGTTTGTTGTAGTTATTGTTTGTGAGTATGTGTGTAGTGTTTGTGTATGGTTTGTTTGTTTGTGTGTGTATTATTGCGTATATTGGGTGGTGGTCAGATATGCATGAGCTGATTATATTTGATTCAATATCAGTGCTAATGTTGGTGAGTATCATGTCGATGAGCGTGCCGGAGTTGTGGTGTATGTCGTGTCGTGTTGCTTTGTTTATTGTCGTGTATAGGTTGTTGTGTATAATGAGTTCATCATATCTGTGTGCGGTCTAGCAGGTTATAGCTTTGTTATTGTGCTTGCACTGGTGCCTTGTGCAGAATGTCATCTATTCTATTTTGAAGTGCGTGGATAAAGTCTTTATCATTGGGCGTCTATACATACCTATTATTGTGTGTATTTGCTTGTTTTTTAGTTTATTATTATGTATTTGTAGAATTATTGGTGTTTACATGATTGCGATATGTTTTGCAGTGAGGTGCATGTTGCTTTTGAAGTAAATTGAGATGTCTATTACCTATAGTGAGGTGCATGTTGCTTTTGAAGTAAATTGAGATGTCTATGTGATGTTCTGCAGTGTACATGTGGATGGTCTGTTATTATGATGATGTCTGGTTGGAAGTGTAGGAGCTGGAGCTGCATGAGTGGATGTTGGTGGTGTGCTTTGAGTGAGTGGATGTTGGTGTGCTATATGTTGAGTGTTGTGTTGTGTGTGTTGTTGTTGTTGTTGTTGTTGTTATTATTACTATTATTATTATTGTTATTATTGTGTTCTCTCTCTCTCTTTTTTTTTTTTTTTTTTTTTTTTTTTTTTTTTTTTTTTCACATTATACGCAAGTTCGGCGTAGGGTATTAGGGATTGTGGGAGGAGGCGGTGGTGTATGATATTGTCTGGGTGTCTCTGTGGTATGAGGTTTGCCTGGGTCCGCTTGTCGATGTTTTGCTTGGTGTTGTGGTTGATGATGATGGTGATGATGATGCTTGGGAGGGGGGACAGTATTGTTCTCGGATGATTTTGATATCCTCCAATGTTTTCAATCAGCAGTTTTTCCCCTTTCCCCTGATCTTTGAAGAAGACTTCGCAGTCCCTGGTCCACACAAACATGGTTGCTCCGTTTGCTCCTGTCAGCTCCTTCTTTAGTTTGAGTGCATGTTTGGAGAAAGAGAGAGAGAGAGAGAGAGAGAGAGAGAGAGTTGGAGGGATAGTAGGCTTTCATCGATGTAGATGAAGTGTTGTGTGTTTTGTTCGAGGCGCGCGCCCGGGCAGTCGATGGTGTCGTGAGTGAATGGTTTTTGTGGGTTGAATTTTTTGAACTGGTTTTTGAGTTGGTTTTGTGGTGAAGCGTAAGATAATTGGGGGTGGGTGTTGAGGTTTGTTTGGTGCGGGCGCTTTTTGGCAAGAAAACATTTGACGATCTCGTCGGAGTTGTGCGACTTATTTCTTTGGCTTTGACGATTTGTTTTGTGTTTTCAGTTGGAATGTATGAGATCCCTGTGATGACGAGTTCAAAGATGGGGTCGCACTCTTTGATGTGGGTTGTTGGCATTCGCTTGCGTTCGTTGGCCATGCATTCCTTGAGGTTGAGTTTGTGGAGAAAGTCCCTATGCTCTGGCTGTTTGTGCCAATTGTCCCATGGGTGGGGCCGGGCCCACTTTGTCTCGACGTTGCCGTTGGGCTTTTATGTCTTGGAGTTGCTGGAGCATTTGTTTGGTTTCTTGTCGCAGCGAGTCTACTCCACCTGAGAGTTTCCTCACGTCGCTTTCTTGGCGCTTTTTGTTTTTGCTCAATGTCCTGCTGAGCTTGTTCGATTTTTTGGGTTTCGGTTTGCTGTTGGTTGGTGATCTTTTTCCTCCAGTTGGTTGGTTTTGAGGTTGAGCTTGTATTTTGCTGGACATGTGGCTTTGGTCTTTTTGTTGCTTATCGGTGACTTTTGCGAGTATGGGGGCGATGACTGCTTGCATGGATGCAGTAATCATCTCTTGGATTTACTTTGCTGTCAGCATTGTCGGCAGGTGGATTGCTGGTGTTGCCAGTTGGTTCTTCCTCCTCGTTGGTTGGGGTGTGCGTTTGGTCCTGTTGCTTTCCTGCTTGACAGAGTTATGGCTCCATTATTTGAGTCGTCATTGGGCGTGGTTCTGGTAGCAGTGTTGTCGTGGGGGGGGGGGGGGGGGGGGGGGGGGGGGTGGGGAGCTATCAGACTGAGCAACTTAACGACCGGCCAAAACCTCTACAGTTGACAATTCACTCTTTTTGACAGGTTAGTTAGATTCTCCTCTGCACGACGTTTCGATTTCACTAACTAGTTTTCGATTCCGTTCAGAAATGATTTCAAACTATTAAGTCAAAGATCTTTTTAGAAAAGATTATGATCTATTGCCATTTCCCCCCACTTCATTGCCTTTTCCCCCGATTTCCCTTGAAACATGAGTTACGGTAAATTTGTGGACGAGGAACGAAAATACAATCTTTGACTGTATTTTTGCATCGGTCCCAGTCATTTTCGCCTAGCCTTCCCAAATCAGTTTGGATTTCGAGTCTACCAACCCGTCACTATCTGTTTTATGACTGTTAACTTGATGTAACCCGACACTATCCGTTTGAGAACTGGAGACTCACAATCTACGTTCTACACTTGATCGTATAATATATTACGTTGCACCCAAGCCTGTAACGAGTTCGAAATCTTGTAAATAAACGAAGTGACCGTTCTGCTATTTACTGGTATTTCACCTATTCTCATAGAGTCAGTACTCAAAACAGCATAGTCACGGTTCTTAATAAGAGTTTGTTGTATCTGCACACTTGAAGAGTTGCATACAAACTCACAATATTAGTCAGAAAAGAAATCAGTTGTAAGACTGATTATTATATCGGAAACAGAGTTTCACCATAAAAACTAGGAGGGGGTACTATTGACATCACCCCCCGAATTATCAGGTAAAAACTTATTTATAGATTTCGTTTGGCCGGACACGTCTGAAATGCTAATTTGATCCTGGTCTTTTGGCGCCTTTTTGTCTTTGCGTCACTGAGATAATATAACGAGACATCCGATGATTCTCTTTCAGTGAGGACTGTGTTTGGTTATATTACAGACTTAATCTTCCATCGAGCTATCGTTGGGGACAGTACAGCTGCCGCTGCTGCCAGATCGATTGACCGGGCCTCAGAGTCTTTGTTGGCAGGCCTTTC
>WBZZ01003076.1:542500-547500 GCA_019918135.1 Paulinella micropora | reverse complement strand
TAAACAAAGTACTTAAAATGCAAGATGGTGTATGGCTACGACCTTCAATATCCACTTTCATCCCCGGCCGACGGGACGCCAGAGCAGGCTAAATAATTGACTATAGTTGTTGTTGTTGTTCAATTTAATAATAATAATAAGACTTAAACAAATTATTTAAAATGCAAGATGTTGTTGTTGTTGTTGTTGTTGTTGTTTTTGTTGTTCAATTTAATAATAATAATAATAATAATAATAATAATAATAATAATAATAATAATAATAATAATAATAATAATAATAATAATAATAATAATAATAATAATAAAATTTAGACAAAGTAATTATGTTGTTGTTGTTGTTGTTGTTGTCGTCATTGTCGGCATGCGCGTTGTTGTTGTTGTTGTTGTTGTTGTTGTTGTTGTTGTTGTTGTTGTTGTTGTTGTTCAACTTAACAAGAATAATAAAACTTGTTGTTGTTGTTGTTGTCTAATTTGATAATAATAAATTTAAATAAACTGATTAATGTTGTTGTTGTTGTTGTTTTGTTGTTGTTGTTGTTGTTGTTGTTGTTGTTGTTTTTGTTGTTTTTGTTGTTCTTGTCTTTTTTTGTTGTTTTTGTTGTTGTTATTGAAACAACAACAGCAACAGCAACGACAACAACAGCAGAAGCAACAATGGTATAATAATAACAACAACAACAATAATAATAATAATAATAATAATAATAATAATAATAATAATAATAATAATAATAATAATAATAATAATAATAGTGTATGTAGGTATCGTCTGCCAATTGCTGAGCCAAAAGGCCATGTGCATCCAGTCCTCCATTCCATAAGGAAAGTCTCCACACCAATCGGTGGAATAAAGGAAGTGACGGCATAGAACATTACTCTAGGAGCTTTATACCAATCAGCCCATGGAAAGGGACCGATGGCCTATGCACTCCCTAAGTAATAATAGTAATAATAGTAATAATAGACTTATCAGTCAATGGGCCTTTGATCCTGTCGCTCTCACCGCATACGCTAGAGCAGTTGACTCCAAAGACCTTGATGCTCGTCAGAATGCCTTCCTCACCTTCATTCGCGGACCTAGCCAGACGCTCAGTCGGACAAGGGGAGGTCGGGAAAGAAGCGAGAGACAATTACGTAACCAACTCAGCCATGGTCTAACCACCTGCGTCCCCTCTGCGACGTCAAGGGACAGTATAGGAAACGACAGCCGCCTATTGCCTCCTACCGATCCAGCTGCCAGCAGCTCTGAACCGATTGCCCGCTGCTCCATATCCCACCAGCTGCCTGAAGCCCCAGACGGTGACCAAGTCGACAATGAATCGGATGAAGACAACAAAGGTGAATCTCAACTAGCACAACAGGTGAGGCTTGCACAGGAACTCGCGACGGGAAGTCATAGAAACCTGTCAAGAGCAGCACGTATGTTGACTAGTCCGGGACTGCTCCCAGCCGATGAGAGACTGGTTCAGGCACTGAGAGAGTTGCACCCGCCTGCCCCGGATAACGAAATCCTCCCTGCCCTGCCATCTGATGCTCCAAGGCTAATCCTCGACCCGGAACAGATCCCGAAGACGCTTCTGAAAAATTGTGATGGAGCTAGCCCTGACCTATTCGGGTTCACTTCAGAAATCCTGTTCGCGCTATCGCAAGACCCGGAGTGCCTCATGGGCATTCACCTCCTTGCACAGGAAATCGCTAACGGTGACCTCACTGACCTAGAAGCCAAGTTTCTGTACGCTGCCCCAGTACTAGGATCAAGGAAATCGCACAATGCCCCTCCTACAGCTGCCCCCAGACCAATAAACACTGGATCACCCATCATCAAACTTGGAACTCAAGTTGGGTTTGCGCAGGTGAGGGGTGACCTACCAGAGATCCTACCACTGCCTCAATACGGTGTAGGCAAGCCGGGAGGCTCACAGGTGGCTGTTCATCGGATCAACAACTACTTATCATCGAATGTTCATGAGAATGTAGTTGCAATCTCGTTTGACTTTGCCACTGCCTTCAACTTGAGACATAGAAGTGTCATTCTAAGGGAGGTGCTTGCAACCCCCAAATTAAGACTGATCTGGAGGCTTATTTACCAAGCATATGGCTCACTCAGCCTACTGTGTGTTCGCAAGAGGGGAGGTGTTCTTGCATTGCTTATCTCTGCATGTGGTGTGAAGCAGGGATGTGTCCTCGCCAGTATGCTCTATTCATTACCCGTGAAACCTGTTTATGAGCGAGTGCTTGCAGGCGGAGCTGTGAGTGCAGCAGTGGTTGATGATTTTGTTGTTGCAGGATCTCCCGAGGAAGTGGCGCTCACCTTTGCAAATATGATTAACCTGCTAGATGATTCGAACCTTGCAGGTGGACTCAGACTGGCCCTCAGCAAATACAAACTACTCCTTCCTCCTGAGTTCTGGCATGATAGGAACAACCTCCCGATGCAACCTGCACTGGCACCTCTGGCCTGTATCCTTGCACAGCTTGAACCGGGAAAAGTACGTTTTGGCTGGATGCCCGCTCTGGGTGGATGCATTATTCAACCCGCTCCCCCCGTCAGCAGGCGGAAGGCGATTGGAGCAGCTCTGCGAGAGCCCCAATATGCCCTTCAATATTGAGGATGAAGAGCTCACAGGGCCTGTCAGAACTTCCTTGGATGTTGCGCAATGGGCCATCAGAGAGTGCGCTCACACCAAGCCACCTTCGACGCACTCCTTCATCCCCATCTCTCTTCCTCTGTTGCATACACTCTCCTTGTCAAGTGTGTTGTGCCGCGCATGAGCTATCTCTCTCGTTTTGTTGAGCCTGCATTACTTGTGCATGCTGTCCGTCTCTTTGACAACCTCTTTGACAACATGGTCTACAACTGTTTCACCACACGCTTTCTGCTCCCACCTTACACATCCCTGGCACCTGTGGTACAATATGCCCTCACCCTGCCCAATCGCTATGGTATGTGTGGTCTTGGAAGCATAGAAGCTGTGGCGCCAGCTGCTTTTCTATCCTCTTTCCTACAAGCAGTTGACGTAGGTGCGATAGAAGGCAGGGACCCGCGCGAGCTAGTCAACCTAGAAGACAACGACGCTGAGACTTACGACGGCATCCCGACCACCCTGCACCAGACTTGTGGTGACCTCAGGTATCGTGGGGTCCCTGATGAGCTCCTTGAGGCAATCATGACTCCACATCGGCGTTCACCCCGCAACCTTCAGCGACTCCTCTCCAGACGCATCTGGAGTTCCCGACTTACTGACACGAAAGCTCTAGCTGACAGTGCAGGAAAGCTTGCAAAGCCCTCCTCCTCTCTGCATGCCAACTGGGTGCTCGTGCATTTCCCTACTCGGTCCTACCGACCATCCCTGAGTTTAGCCTCTCTGATGCTGAATTCAGAGCAGCAGTCCTCACACGTATCCCAGGTAATACTATTGCGTGCCCCGACATCCCGGAGCATGGCATCCCGTGCCACACGTGCAACACTGTCCTCACTAGGGAAACTTTCGTTCACCACTACATTGCACGGACATGCCATGCAGCTGCTGGTGCTGTAATCAGGCGACACGATGCGTACGTACAATTTCTAGCTCGGTTCCTTCGTCGTTGTGGTGCACAAGTCGAAATTGAACGACGCAATCTCTCTCTTCGCTCGAACGAACACCCAGATCTCCGTGTGTGGTGGCTTCCCGGACAGAACTGCCCCCCGAACGCGCTTATCGATGTGTCTTTTGCCACGCCAACGGCGGAGTCAGTGGTTCGCACTGCTGGCATTGTTCCCCTTGCAGCAGCAACTGCGAGGGAAAACATCAAAAGAAGGTGGTACGGCAAATTGGCAACCCAACTTAACGTGTCTTTTGTACTCTTCGTCCTTGAGCCATCAGGAGCGCTAGGACGATCTGCGCTTAAGTTCCTACGTCGAGTGAAGATCTACAGAGACACTCTCTCCAGAGGCGCCTCTATCCTTCCCTCACGTACCCAGGCCCATCAGCAGCTTGATGGCAGCTTCCCGGAGTCTGGTAGAGGGCTCACTGAATTTTTTCGGGCAGCCTCTTCCGTTCTCATTGCGCAATCGAATGCACGGATTCTTTACCGTGCGCGGCAGGAAATGTGGGACACTTTCGAACCTACTGTGTTGTACTAATCGTGCCCTGCACTTGCTCTCGAGCTCTTTCCTCTCTCTTTCCTCTCTCTCTCTCTCTCTCTCTCTCTCTCTTTCTTTTCTTTTCCTCTCCTCGCTCTTTTTGTGCTTTCTGTGACCCTTTGTCACAGCACTCTCGCCCTTCCTCTCTTGTGGGACTGCCTTGCCCCCACTTCTCCATGCCTTCTTGACCCAGTTAGCGTGCTAAGGGGTGCTGCCTCTCTCGCCGTCTTCCCTTCCGTTGGCCAGATGATTGGGCTTTCTCCCTCTCTTTCCTGAATTTCTTGCACGGGTTCTTAATCCTAGGTCCACAAGTCGGGCCCATGGCCATTGCAGGTTACCTTGTGGCCATGGGGCGGGCGTCCACCACTTGTGCATATGCTAGGCTATGCTACCTTGTGTCGCTTTCTCTGGCTTGGAAGTTTTCTATACAGCTCTCTCCTTCGGCCTCCAGCGCCCGTGACTAATTGCTGGTGTTTGCCTACCCCATACTATGTTCTTAGTATCGCGCGTGAGCATCTAGCTTTTTTCTCTGACACTGCTTTCATGGTCTCGGCGAGTCTCTATTCCTCCTTCCTCTCCCTTCTCTGTCTTCCTCTTCTCCCTCTTGGTAGGCTAGTTCTCCTCGCTCTTGTCTGCCTCTCTCACTACCATTCCTCCTCTCCCTCCCCTGTTGTTGACCACTATAGTGCACGTCCTCTGGCTCCCTTTTCCTCTATCTTAATTTTTTGTTTTTGAGCCTCTGGATCATATAGTGCAGTGAGCAAGCTCTGGCGTCTCGAATCGGCACGGGATGACTAGATTATTTTCTGGAAGTGGCGTATATCTGGGAGTATACAGATACGAGTCGAAAGCCACACACCAACTTGCCACTG
>WBZZ01003076.1:512500-540000 GCA_019918135.1 Paulinella micropora | reverse complement strand
ACATTCAGAAAGTCAAATCGATAGGTTTCTCTATATTCGGAAAGTCAGGATACGTCAGATCTGTCATTATCTGACTTTATACTTCATGGTGTAGGAGCGATTGCTGAGGGTGATGTGGACAAGGAGAACGTACACGCCAAGTCCAATCCTCAGCCCGCATCGGGCGTCTCGTCGATCAAGTATCCACTGACTACCAAACAACACGGTGTTGAGGGGCTTATCGAGACAGCCCGAACGGTAAATGGCGAAGGTCAGAGCCTTAACTTTGAGGTGTCGTATAAGAAAAAGGGCGCTGTTGGCCCAGACTCTGCTAGCAAAATCTTTGTCCAAGCTTCGGTTCGGACAGGAGAGCAATATGATGAATCGGACCTGGATGACGCCGAGGCATGTCTGAGCGAAGGCAACTTCAAGCTAGATCTCCAGAGGAAGACTCTGAAGATTTCGGGCATGAAGCTACAACTCGTGGTAAATAAACAAAATAGATTAATGTGATAGTAAAGCAAAAACAAATACAGAAGCAGCTGCGGGCAGAGTAATGTAGAACTTCCCTCAACAGCAGAAGCGGACAGAGTATCAGTGAGTATGTGTTTGCTTGTTTGCTTGTCTTGTTTTTATTTTGAGGAGTGATAGTACTGGCTTGGATTGTTGGTTTTGTGCTCCTCAAAATATGCTGTGTTGGTTTTGCTCATAAAGTAACTTATGCTGTTGCTGTTTTCTGTATTCTTCTCAGTCCCCTGACTTAGACGAACAGTCTCGCGAAGTCAAGTTGCTTCGTGGCCAGGTCTTTGAGCTGGAGCAAAAGCTGCAACTCGTCTCCAAGAACCTTGCTGAGATCACTTATGTCCGCTCGTATGAGGTTACGCAGAAGGAATGGATGCAACACGGCAAAAACGTTCAAGTGCTTTCTGGTGGTTTTTTCAAGGTGCAAATGATTGGACTGTATGTCAGCGTGCAAATGGATGGAATAAACCCTAAACAAAAAAAAATGACTCTGACTAAGCTACCCACGTGGGCGATTCCGATTCAAAATACAGTATTGGGTGCTAAGGCTTTTCAAAGGAACTATATGGGTCATAGTGTTCCATTGTGTTGTGGGGTTCTGGGTCAGCTAGCAATTACGACCCAAGGAGATGTTCTTTGGGAAGCGAACTATGATCCGAACGGGAGGGACGTTCCTGTAATTGAAGGCATAAGTGCTCAGGGATCCTTTGCGCGCAAGGTTTAAGTTTCAAAATTTGTTTGAATCTCTGCTGGTGAAGCCATGTCTGTTTGAACCTCAGGCTTGGGCACGGCGTATCCGTTCCGGCGGACCTGGCCTTAAAACTCACCTCACGTACCCTGACAATAAAAGCGGAAATGTCATTGTGAAGTGGTATTCAGGAACAGCACCACACTCATCATGAGTCTGCCGGGCACGCCCTTTCAACTTTCTGAGAAGGGCCGGGGCCGGCGAACTTCAATAACATATCATGCTCAGTCAAGTTCTGAATCAGCCTAACGGTGCTGACAAGCCCTGTCTCCGACTCTGAGCAGACACAGAGGCAACCGGCTTTCTCAGACAATTTAAAGTGTCACGGTATCATATCATGTGTCTTTTCAATAATTCAATATTAAGAACTTGAAAGGCCTGCCAACAAAGACTCTGAGGCCCGGTCAATCGATCTGGCAGCAGCGGCAGCTGTACTGTCCCCAACGATAGCTCGATGGAAGATTAAGTCTGTAATATAACCAAACACAGTCCTCACTGAAAGAGAATCATCGGATGTCTCGTTATATTATCTCAGTGACGCAAAGACAAAAAGGCGCCAAAAGACCAGGATCAAATTAGCATTTCAGACGTGTCCGGCCAAACGAAATCTATAAATAAGTTTTTACCTGATAATTCGGGGGGTGATGTCAATAGTACCCCCTCCTAGTTTTTATGGTGAAACTCTGTTTCCGATATAATAATCAGTCTTACAACTGATTTCTTTTCTGACTAATATTGTGAGTTTGTATGCAACTCTTCAAGTGTGCAGATACAACAAACTCTTATTAAGAACCGTGACTATGCTGTTTTGAGTACTGACTCTATGAGAATAGGTGAAATACCAGTAAATAGCAGAACGGTCACTTCGTTTATTTACAAGATTTCGAACTCGTTACAGGCTTGGGTGCAACGTAATATATTATACGATCAAGTGTAGAACGTAGATTGTGAGTCTCCAGTTCTCAAACGGATAGTGTCGGGTTACATCAAGTTAACAGTCATAAAACAGATAGTGACGGGTTGGTAGACTCGAAATCCAAACTGATTTGGGAAGGCTAGGCGAAAATGACTGGGACCGATGCAAAAATACAGTCAAAGATTGTATTTTCGTTCCTCGTCCACAAATTTACCGTAACTCATGTTTCAAGGGAAATCGGGGGAAAAGGCAATGAAGTGGGGGGAAATGGCAATAGATCATAATCTTTTCTAAAAAGATCTTTGACTTAATAGTTTGAAATCATTTCTGAACGGAATCGAAAACTAGTTAGTGAAATCGAAACGTCGTGCAGAGGAGAATCTAACTAACCTGTCAAAAAGAGTGAATTGTCAACTGTAGAGGTTTTGGCCGGTCGTTAAGTTGCTCAGTCTGATAGCTCCCCACCCCCCCCCCCCCCCCCCCCCCCCCCCACGACAACACTGCTACCAGAACCACGCCCAATGACGACTCAAATAATGGAGCCATAACTCTGTCAAGCAGGAAAGCAACAGGACCAAACGCACACCCCAACCAACGAGGAGGAAGAACCAACTGGCAACACCAGCAATCCACCTGCCGACAATGCTGACAGCAAAGTAAATCCAAGAGATGATTACTGCATCCATGCAAGCAGTCATCGCCCCCATACTCGCAAAAGTCACCGATAAGCAACAAAAAGACCAAAGCCACATGTCCAGCAAAATACAAGCTCAACCTCAAAACCAACCAACTGGAGGAAAAAGATCACCAACCAACAGCAAACCGAAACCCAAAAAATCGAACAAGCTCAGCAGGACATTGAGCAAAAACAAAAAGCGCCAAGAAAGCGACGTGAGGAAACTCTCAGGTGGAGTAGACTCGCTGCGACAAGAAACCAAACAAATGCTCCAGCAACTCCAAGACATAAAAGCCCAACGGCAACGTCGAGACAAAGTGGGCCCGGCCCCACCCATGGGACAATTGGCACAAACAGCCAGAGCATAGGGACTTTCTCCACAAACTCAACCTCAAGGAATGCATGGCCAACGAACGCAAGCGAATGCCAACAACCCACATCAAAGAGTGCGACCCCATCTTTGAACTCGTCATCACAGGGATCTCATACATTCCAACTGAAAACACAAAACAAATCGTCAAAGCCAAAGAAATAAGTCGCACAACTCCGACGAGATCGTCAAATGTTTTCTTGCCAAAAAGCGCCCGCACCAAACAAACCTCAACACCCACCCCCAATTATCTTACGCTTCACCACAAAACCAACTCAAAAACCAGTTCAAAAAATTCAACCCACAAAAACCATTCACTCACGACACCATCGACTGCCCGGGCGCGCGCCTCGAACAAAACACACAACACTTCATCTACATCGATGAAAGCCTACTATCCCTCCAACTCTCTCTCTCTCTCTCTCTCTCTCTTTCTCCAAACATGCACTCAAACTAAAGAAGGAGCTGACAGGAGCAAACGGAGCAACCATGTTTGTGTGGACCAGGGACTGCGAAGTCTTCTTCAAAGATCAGGGGAAAGGGGAAAAACTGCTGATTGAAAACATTGGAGGATATCAAAATCATCCGAGAACAATACTGTCCCCCCTCCCAAGCATCATCATCACCATCATCATCAACCACAACACCAAGCAAAACATCGACAAGCGGACCCAGGCAAACCTCATACCACAGAGACACCCAGACAATATCATACACCACCGCCTCCTCCCACAATCCCTAATACCCTACGCCGAACTTGCGTATAATGTGAAAAAAAAAAAAAAAAAAAAAAAAAAAAAAAAAAAAAAAAGAGAGAGAGAGAACACAATAATAACAATAATAATAATAGTAATAATAACAACAACAACAACAACAACAACACACACAACACAACACTCAACATATAGCACACCAACATCCACTCACTCAAAGCACACCACCAACATCCACTCATGCAGCTCCAGCTCCTACACTTCCAACCAGACATCATCATAATAACAGACCATCCACATGTACACTGCAGAACATCACATAGACATCTCAATTTACTTCAAAAGCAACATGCACCTCACTATAGGTAATAGACATCTCAATTTACTTCAAAAGCAACATGCACCTCACTGCAAAACATATCGCAATCATGTAAACACCAATAATTCTACAAATACATAATAATAAACTAAAAAACAAGCAAATACACACAATAATAGGTATGTATAGACGCCCAATGATAAAGACTTTATCCACGCACTTCAAAATAGAATAGATGACATTCTGCACAAGGCACCAGTGCAAGCACAATAACAAAGCTATAACCTGCTAGACCGCACACAGATATGATGAACTCATTATACACAACAACCTATACACGACAATAAACAAAGCAACACGACACGACATACACCACAACTCCGGCACGCTCATCGACATGATACTCACCAACATTAGCACTGATATTGAATCAAATATAATCAGCTCATGCATATCTGACCACCACCCAATATACGCAATAATACACACACAAACAAACAAACCATACACAAACACTACACACATACTCACAAACAATAACTACAACAAACACAGGGAGTCTATAATAGCAGACCTAAAAAACACAGCTAGAATACATCGAAACACAGACACAAACCAAAGTTTCCTAGAGATACAATCAACAATAACAAAAGTTTTTGGACACTAAGAGAGGAAACCTAGAAAAAGCAACAGAAGAAAAAACTAGTGTTAACCAAAAGTAAAAAGACAAATAAGAAAACGACATGCACTATACAAAAGACGGAAAGACAACCCAAGTATAGAGAACAAGCAAGCCTACACTGCACACAAATACAAAGTCAACAAACTCATACACAAAGCAAAACAAGAGGAAATCATGAAAGTGCTGGAAGACAACAAAGACAACCCAAAGAAACAGCACAGAAAACTCAAAGACCTGGTACCAAATAACAAACCACCAAGAACATCGGTAACAATAGCACACTAAACAATAGAACATACACAGACCCAATAGATATAGCAAATGCATTCAACAATCATAACAATAGGCAAGAAAGCAAGCAACAACATACCAAAAATAGAACAGGAACACACAGACAGGAAGAGATAATAGAGGTAGAAACACACACACACATCCTAGCTTCAAACTACATACCATAACACAAGACACAGTTTACAAGACACTCAAGAACATAAACAGAGACAAAGCAGAAGATATATTTAAAATAAAGCCTGCAATAATAAAAGACACGCACGTTTTCTTTGCACCCACACTCACAGAACTCTTCAACAAAGTAATAAAAGAAAACAGCTACCCAGATGCATAAGTAATAGAAATATACAAAGCCAGCGACACAAGCATGCCAGCCACCTACAGACCAATATCACTGCTACCAATAATAGCTCAAGTCTTTGACACAATAATAAAAGCAAATCATGGATTATCTAACAAAGCACAACATAATTTCACACACAAAACACATTCATACCAAACTCAAACACAATCATGACAATCCAAACAATCCTTAACAAAATACATAAGCACATATACTATTACTAAGAAGAGCTAGCGTTAGCACTATATGTAGATCTATCAAAAGCCTATGACACAGTACAACACGCAAAGCTGATTGACAGACTTCGAAAAAATTTCAATTTCTCTGAAGACACTGTTAACTTCTTTGCGTCCTACTTCTCAAACAGAGTCCAAGAAGTACACACACAGCACGCAAAATCACACAAGCGCACTATCACACACGGCATCCCGCAAGGCAACATGCTATCTACTACATTCTTCTTGCTGTATATCAATCATATAATAAACATAATAAAACAAGGAACAGTGTATACATATGCAGACGACAGTCAGAATAACAACCAAATCGCCCAACAGTCTACAACAAAAAACACAAACTGAAATAACTAAACTAATCAACTACTTTCATTCCAACCTCGTACCAAACACTACCAAGACAACATACACAATCTTCCTCGAAACCTGACAATAGGCATAGACAACCACACACTCGAAGAATGCCAACATGCAAAACTCCTGGTCATAACACTCCAACACAACCTATGATACAACCAACACATAAGCATCATCATACGTAAACTACAACCAACAATCACTTACTTCCTACGCACAGCAATTCCTCGACACAGCAATAATGAAACAACTATACCTCGCACATATCTTCCCACACCTAATCCAACACATCTCCGTCTGGGGGGCCCATGACAAAAACAAGAAGCACATACAACCACTCATAAAAATACATAAAAAATCATCAGAATAATAACCAAGACATATTACCGAGCACATACTAAGCAGCTCTTCGACCAACTCGAAATCCTTGTCAATTATACAAACTCAGAGGTGTATAGAAATGCACCAATCCACCCATTAAAGAACTCAACAGACCACTACACGACAACATCTCCACCCCAACCAACAATATCCATTCATACCATACTCGAAATTCAACAAAAAGCAACCTATTCATCGACCACAACACCCCATACCTCACAAAAATGTTCCATCAGTGGAACCAACTCCTAGAGTATATCAAAGACACAACATCACTCAACATCTGTCAAAAAACTGATAAAAGCATATCTACTTGAACAGCAAAAACATAGTAATGATAATAATAATAATAATAACTTTGGAGCGAATGGTCACAGCTGCCTACATAATAATAATAAAAAAAAAGCAGCAATAGCACCCCTCTTTCCCGTCACATAATCTGTGAAGAGCCTTCGCTGGACCTCGCAAACAAACACCATATGACTGGCACTCCCCCCTCTCTCTCCCTTTCTCTCTCCCTCTTCTTTTTCCACCTCTCTCCTTCTCTCTCTCTCTCTTTAATTTCTTCCCCTAAACCGAGAGATCACGAGCAGACATCTATCCTACATATATAGACACTCATATCGCTTCAAAGCCGCGCCCAGACTCATATGCAGACTATTTATATTAATACTTATGCTAACTCAAGCAAGATTTAATATTACTGAGCCACCTCGATGAATGTATTAGCTTAATAGCAAATTGCTTTTCATGTGGACCTTGCTTGAGTCAAATTATAAAATTGTTCTCTAAATAAACAAGAAGAAGGGAATTTCGAAACAGCGTACAGAAACAAAGAAGTCTTGTTGTTTGTGCTACAGTACTGTGGTCTGGCTATAAAAACACACACGACACGACGAGAGAGTGAGAAAAGATAAATGAGAAATAAAGTACCTCGCTGCAAAGAAGACCATCGTATTTAAAACTCTGCACAGACATCTTTTCTGTTTTCAGCTCTAGAAAAAAAGGCATTGCATGATGTTGCGGCCAACCGGTTGTGGGGTCTGGCTGCGGGTCCCTTTATTTCCAGAACTTTTTTCTCTTGTGGTTTTTTCAATAACTTTATATATTTATTCCCAAATCCCACAAGAGAGGCCAAGGAGTGGATGGGGTGCAAACATTGCATGATGTTGCGGCCAACCGGTTGTGGGGTCTGGCTGTGGGTCCCTTTATATCTCCAATTCTCTTGTGGTTTTTTCAATAAACTTTATATATTTATTCCCAAATCCCACAAGAGAGGCCAAGGAGTGGATGGGGTGCAAACAAAACAATACATAATAAAAGAGAGCTGAAAAAAGGATACTATCTCTGGCTGCAGCGAACGAGAAGACAGCGTCCGCCAGGCGCCCACAGGCCAGGTTGTGTGCAGGGAGGGCACGCCCTTCTCTCTTCTCTAAAAGTTTAACTCATTCAGCCAGCAGACAAATCATGTGTGCGTTCTCTCTCTCTCTCTCTCTGTGTATGTGTGTGTGTGTTTGTGTCTGTTTGTCTATGTAGTAATGAGAGTAGAAGGAGGAGGAAGGAAGATAAACAACAGGGGCAAAATGAAGAAGCAAAGTGGGGGAAGAGGGGAGGAGCAGGAACACACTCACATACATGTATGTAGAGAGAGAGAGAGGTGGGGGGGAGGGGGACACATTTCTGCATGTAAATACCCAATCTTAGCTGCAGGTAGCTCGTGTGAGGCTTTGAGATCATCCTGCCTCCCAAACGAACGAGCGAGCGAACAAAGAAACATACAAAAACAAAGCAAAACGCACCTGCTTAAAGAGCTAGACGTTGATCGGAAGCGTAGTAGAATCAAACACTACAAACGAAACAAAACAAAACGCACCTGCTTGAACAACCGGACGTTGGAGACACTAGAAACAAGCAAACAAAACAAAACAGACACAGAACAAAACATAACCCGCCGACTTGAACGAAGAACAAACAAGCAAGGAAGCAAACAACAAACAAACAAGCAAACAAACAAAACAAAACAAAACAGAGCAAAGCAAAAAGGCACCTGCTCGAAGAGCCAGACGTTGGTCGAGGAAACATTCTTGAGCAGCAAGCCTGGTGAGTGTGGTATGTGTGTGTTTGAGAGATAGACATACCAAGATAGGTAGGTAGGTAGGTAGGTAGGTAGTAGTAGTAGTAGTAGTAGTAGTCGCAGGATGAGGAGGAGGAAGAAGAAGAAAAAGAATAAGAAGTAAAGGTGAGGAGGAGAAAGGAGGAAGAGGACAGAGAAGAAGAATGAGGAGGGAGGAGGGCACGGGGGGGAAGCAGGAGTGAACATGCTAAAAAGGAGGAGAAAGGAAGAGGAAAGAAAGGAGAATGGAGTAATTGCCAAAAGGGATGCACATGAGTAGAAAAGAAGAAAAATCTTTTTCTCCGGAAGGTTGACTCTTGTAAGAGCGACTGATTTGCATGCACATATTGCAGTACGTGTACGTCATCTATGCTTAAAGACTAAAACATCTCTCTATCTCTCGCTCATGCACTCACGGGGCAGACAGACATGACAGATACATTTACACACGCATACACCCCGACAGTTTATCATACACTCTCGAGGTTGTAAGAAAAAAAAAGTAATATCAACAATGGTATGTGTCTAAACGATTATCTTTGCCATGAAAATACTACTACTGGCTATAGAGCTTGCATTCCGTTGCCCCCGCGTCTCTCCTGCGAAACTGCTCTAGCATTTTGCGAAAGCTCAATTGAATGCTTTTCATAATGCACTCACTACTATTACGACAACTACTGTATTACTTAAGATAGAAGAAATATATAACGGAGAGGTTATATGGGTTTCCGACGATTTTGCATATCCAGAAACTCAACTGTGTTTTGAAAAGGTAGCAATGGTCGGCGACAAGTGTTAGGTCGGCAGCCGCGAAACCAGCCACAGGTTGTGCCACTAGTATTACAGCTGAGATGATCAAACCGGTGCTATGTAGTTAAATTTAAGTGTAAGTAATATATTAATACATAATATTACAGCAGAGATTGTCAAACCTGCCACACTGGGCTACTGACACACAATGTTTACACCACAAGTCTGACAGCCATTATGCACACAACCCCTCCTCGTTACGTGACTGTTACAAGCTAATACGCGGTGCAAAATCTAACCGTGCCTCAATCAGTGTTGTGAGCATTACACGCAATAATGATCCAGCCGTTTCCCTGAAGTATCATGATGCTTTCAAGCAGGTCACGTTCATTTGTATAGATTTCTTAATAGATAATATTATCGTCATATAGGAGGGTGTGCTGCTTGACTCATGATTTGTTTTTCTCGAACAGTCACAGCACCTCCTCCCTCCCCGAGTAGTGTGGGTAGGCTGAGCCGGAGTCTGTTTACGAAGAACACTAGTAAATCATAGAATCAATTGATGCCCTTACTATACATTGACATTCCTATTATACATTAATATATCATTGAATCATTTACTTGAGTATTAATATTTTGAAGGAGTGAAAAACTTAGTAATAAACATTCATATGTTTAATAATATCATACTATTAATATTGATTAGAAATTTGGTCACTGAATATACATAGAGAAGTTGAAAACTGTATTTCAGATGGCTCATTTTCCTCAATTTTCCTGCCTGCTGCTCAAACAATAGTATTAATAATCCCAGGATGATAGTGCTTCCCTCAGTCTCTGCTCAGGCTCGCCGCCACAAGCCCTGTAGGCATCACCCCCCTGATAGCCGGTAAAAAGTACACTTTTCCTGGTGACAGGTGCACCAGCCTGTTTTTCAGTATTATTTGTCCGGATTGGACCTGATGCCATTTTATTCCTGGTCTGTTGCAGTTTTCCTTTTCGGCTTCACTGAGCTAACGAGACATCATTCTCATTCTTGAGGACTGTGTTTGGTTGTATTACCGACTTTTTACTGAGCTATCTTTGGGGGCATGTACTGCGCCCACGACACTCCCCCGCACCCCCACCGTAAGGTGCCCCCGCCCCCCCCCCCCCCCCCCCGCCCTTCGGACAGCCTTCGGCAGCCTTCGGACAACATGGAAATAAGGGCCTGCCGTGCCGTGATACAAACCTGAGCTGTCCCTGAAGAACACTTCAGACTCGACGAAATTTTAAAATTTCGGCCTTATATTAAAGCTAATATATAATTTGAATTGTTTGAATTCTCTAAAAAAGGAAAACATAATAATATATTAATAAATTTAAATATTTAATAAAATTATATATAGAGATAAAATGTGATCCTGCCTATTGTCGGCGACTCAACTCTAGTGGACGGCTGCCAGCTGGTTCCCATTAGACACTGGAAAGGGGGACTGGCTGGCTTCTGGCACAAGCACGTCTGGCCAAGGCAGGCTGTTGTAAGACCTGGCCAGACTTGCTTGTGAAAAACATCTGTGCCCCGCTCAACTGGCACTCCGGGTATTGCCGACTTCTCGGACTTACGGACGTTACACAATCTCCACTGCCATGGGGATTGTGCCACTTCCGCAACTCCGGCTTCGCACATATGGCTCACTTCGCATATTATGGCTCACTTCGCACAATGGCTCACTTCGCATATTATGGCTCACTTCCCGTGTATGTCTCACTTCTTACATGGCCCCGGGACGCTTTGGGAAAAATGTTACCAAAATCTAGACATCTAGATCTAGATAGGTAGGTAGGTAGGTAGGTAGGTAGATGGAAAGATAGATAGATAGATAGATAGATAGATAGATAGATAGATAGATAGATAGATGGATAGATAGATAGATAGATAGGCAGGTAGGTCACGGGTGGATGAACAGATACTAGATCTAGTTTCTCTGATGAAGCGGAGAGACCGGCCCGCTTTCATTTGCACAGTGGAGGGGATTTACTTCTTTGACTGACACGTAAATACTTGGAAAGAAAAATCGCAAAACGTCCATTTCGTTGTAAATCTGCGTTTGATACTATTCCGCGCCCTGAGCTGTTGATGACGTCTCGGCATCGGTTCCTGCACGATACACGAGCGACATACAGACACGCGGACAACAAGGAGTTTTCTGACCTGCTATCTTCATGAGTTTGTCAATATTCTTCTCCATTGCACTAAGGCGTCCTTCCATTTTGTCAACTGCATACATTTGGCATTGTGCTTGCGATAAATCTCAGCACAAGATTGATGTTACATCTTTGAATCATTCCATCAGAGACTGCCTTGAACTCTGCTTGCTGCACACCATACACATTCTTCAAGATCCTTTTCTGATTACCGTATCTTACCATCTCGTCCAGAATGGTCTGTACCTACAAAAACCTCAACTTTCAATCCTGTGTGACACATGAAATGAGAGTACAAGAGTTGTTAAAGATTCTCCCTGATCCTCGTCTGCGTGGAGTTTGAGCTTCTCATTGGCCGCCTCTGACGCCTGAAGCGTAGCTAGAATATCAGCACCCTTCTTAGCTTTGGGTGCGGAGCCTTTCTTGCTCTATGCAGCATAATCATCGTTTAGTTCAGATAGGCCCACGGCCTGAGAGACACAAGACCATGTCGAATCGGAATTCCGCTCGAAAACTTCCCGCCGAAACGGATAAAAGTGGCAGTACTTTGGCAGTACTGCAAAGGCTTATTTTCCCTTTCGTCGTCAAGTAGTCTCAGTGTTTTTTTTTCTTTCTTCGTCAAGTAGTCTCACATACTGCACAGATTCTGATGTTCCAGTGCTCATGCTAGATCTTTTCCTCTTAACGTCTTTCATTACTTGGTTATTGTTGTGAATATATATATTTTAATTTTCCGGTTTATAAACGTTTAAAATTTGGTGCCTATCCTTCCCTTTCTTTCCCGTTCTTTCCGTCCTTACTCTTCCGCTCATTCTTTCTATCATTCTTTTTTCTTTCGTTTAGTTTTCCTTTATCATTCTTGTTTCTTTTCTTTAATTTGCGAGAAAAATTTGTATAGGGGGTAAAGAGCGCAACTTTCCTTTTCTTTTCTTTACCCTTTTCCTTTTCCTTTTTCCTTTTCTCTTTTCTTGCTGTCTTAACTTCCTTTTTTTTCCCCGCCCCCTTTTGCTTGTTGCTTACATCTCTTCCTTGCTCAGTTGCTTGCTTACATCTCTTGGTTCCTAAATCTCTGCCTTGCTTAGCTTGCGTGCTTGCTTACATCTCTTGCTTGCTTGCTTGCTTGCTTTCTTTCTTTCTTTCTCCCTTCATTCATTCGTTCATTCATTCATTCATCCCTTCTTTCTTTTCTTTCTTTCTTTCCTTCTTTTTGCCGTTCTCCTCTTTCTGTCTGATCTTTCCTGTTCGTTCTTGCTTCTTTCCTTCTTTCGTTGATCCTTTTGCTTTCGTCTTCTTTCGTTTTCTCTTTCTTTCTGTCTTGGCCCCTTCGCTTTCTTTGCTTTTGGTCGACTTTTCTTTTCTGTTATTCTTGTTCTAATTTTCTTTTCTTGCTTAGTTTCTCTGTTTCCTTTCGCTTTTTAAAATGATACAGACCATTCATGTTTTCTGCTTATTCATGTGTTTGTTAATTCCTTTCATCATACGTTGACGTATCCGTCAAAACGTCCATCAATTTTGTTTATTTTATTCATATGCTCATAATGTCCTTTCATCTATTGTAATCTTTCATCATATTTTATCTTCTGCATAGAACCCATTCTACCTTTATTCATTCGATTTCTTTCCTTTTTATCTATGCAAGAATAGCAGTCAGGAACCAAAAGAGAAAGAAATCGATGTTTTTCGATCTATTCATATATTATCTATCTATTTAGACTTCCTTCCTGTATCTTGTTATTTGTACACGTGGGTTTGTTGTTGCTGCAGTTGCTTGGAGGTTGCCCTGAAACCCCAACATTCAGATCAGATGGGAGGTATTTTTCGGTCCGTGGATATGACCTACGTGACCATCTCTATCTCCCAAGATGACTACAGAGCTACTATGAAGGCCATAGGTACCTACCTACCTGCCTACCTACCTACCTGCCTACCTACCTGCCTGCCTACCTACCTACCTACCTACCTACCTACATACCTACCTATACCTACCTGCCTACATCCCTCCCTACCTCCCTCCCTACCTACCTACCTACTTACCTACTTACCTACCTACCCACCTACCTACCTACTTATCTGCCAACCTATACACCTATCCACCTACCTATCTACCTATGTGACACCACAGGTGCTCTCGGCAAACTCCATATTCTGGGCGACGATGAGCATACCTGGAGCAAGGCGCAAACTGAACAGAAAGCGGTCAATTTTATTTAACTGCAGCTTCAAACTTAATTTTTTTTTCTTTTTCCTTGTAGCATATGATGGAATGCTTGTACTGGCTCAGAAAAGTGAAGGTCCAGTTGCTTCACAACGTGCTCTGACATTCGTAGCTGCACCATGTAGGAAGTGGAGGATTTAATGCAGACTTACAACATATCGGTAGGTACAGGCAAAAGCGCGCATCTCACATACATACATACATACATACATACATACATATTATGACAAAATAGGCTGATCGTATTGGGAACCACGTCGTTAGAGCACCCGACCCGCTGCATTACGTCAAGGAGCGAATATCTCCAGTACAAGAAGAAATCGGCAGACACCTCTACTTCCTGGTTAGCGACCGCAGATCAAGAACTTCTTGTCTATCTATCTTGCATTCTCTGTGCGCAGGCGGAAAATGCACGAGCCCTGGCCCGGTAAGTCCTCCCACATAGGTTGGTTTATGCAACAGCGGGTTGATAACAACCAACAACAGCAACAATTTTCCCATCGGAGTGCGGTGGGCGGCGGATAGGGTGAAAAGGGATATTAAGGCGTCTGCGCTTGATTATCTTGGTTATTGGTTATTGCGTGGCTATACGAATTGTTTCCTGTTTCTTGTAGAGATCTGGAGGAGATAGCCGTGCTCAATCAGCTGCGTGATAATATTGTCGCTGCAGGTATGAATATGCACAACACGTAGCAGGAGGAAAAGAGATACGAGCCACGGGAAAAGAAATCAAAATATGTACACACGTAGTCATCTTAATGAAAAATAGAATAGGCAGGAGGGGGAAAATGGAGACAAGTAGGGCTGAGGGGTATAAGAGAGAAAAAACATAGTTGGCAGGGATGACAGTGGAAAAATGATTTCCGCAAATTTGCAGCCTTCATGGCTTTCGATGTCGAGTCGATGTGGTTTGCAGAACAGCGATAGCACTTACAGTGTGGAGAAGGAGGGGAGAAGGAGAAGGAGGAGGAGGAGAAGAAGAAGAAGAACAGGAAGAAGAAGAAGAAGAAGAAGAAGAAGAAGAAGAAGAAGAAGAAGAAGAAGAAGAAGAAGAAGAAGAAGAAGAAGAATAACAACAACAACAACAACAACAACAACAAATGCAAATCACACCTCCTTCTCCTCCTCTTTCTCCTTCTTTCGAAGGCGGTGACTTTGGGCTCGAACTCAATAGCCCGCGGCCTGCAAAACGCGATTCAACCAAACGCTCAGCCTCAGAGTCAGTGTGTGTACTTGTCTTCCAATCTTGTCTCTGGGCCTGTCATCTTTTATCAGTCTTCTCTGAAACATATTGCTACCTGAAAAGAATGCAGTCCTTTCCTATTGCTCCTCTACCTGGGCCCTCGTTCTACTTTCCTTTTGCGTATTATGTGTGTGTTGTTTTCTCTTGCTCTTTGTTTTATTTTCTATGATAAAGTCGCCACATGCCGATTCATCCCTGCCTCTTTTCTGTGAAGGATGGTCTCGCTTCTGCACGCTGACAACGAGGTATTTATATGTATGTATGTATGTATGTATGTATGTATGCATGCATGCATGTAATGTACCTCTCTCTCTCTCTCTCTCTCTCTCTCTCTCTCTCTCTCTCTCGCTTTCTTTCTTTCTTTCTTTCTTTCTTTCTTTCCTTCTCTCTTTCTCTTTCTTTATTTCTTTCTTCCTTTCTCTCTCTCTCTCTCTCTCTCTCTTTCTTTCTTTCTTTCTTTCTCTCTCGTTCTTTCTCTCCCTCTCCCTCCCTCCCTCCCTCCCTCTCTCCCCCCCCCCCCCCCCCCCCCCCCCCCCCCCCCCCTCTCTCTCTCTCTCCCTCAACTTCATCCCTAGCAAACACTAATTTCTCTTGTCTATGTATGTTTACTCGTGTATTAGGCGGAGTCCTTGGAAGAGTCAATATGTGCAACAGAAAGCCCAATAAAAAAGCCAAGAGAAGACCGCCCAGCGCCGCCGATCCGCAAGTCAGAGCAAGAGATGATATGATGACGATGATTGTGGTGATGATAATGATGATGATGATAAGAATAATAACAATGATAATGATAATAATGATAATGATGATGATGATGATAATACTAATACTAATACTAATAATAATAATAATAACAATAATAATAATAATAATAGTGTATCTCCTGCCAATTGCTGAGCCAAAAGGCCATGTGCATCCAGTCCTCCATTCCATAAGGAAAGTCTCCACACCAATCGGTGGAATAAAGGAAGTGACGGCATAGAACATTACTCTAGGAGCTTTATACCAATCAGCCCATGGAAAGGACCGATGGCCTATGTACTCCCTAATAATAATAATAATAATAATAATAGGCTTCCTCAGACTATAGCATCAGATCCAGATCCTGGACATGTGCCTCCATTGGGTCACCGGGGTCAGCCGATCCCAACGCATTGTCAGAACACCAAACAGACATAGCAGCAACAGCAACAGCAGGGGCAGATGGGGGCTGTGAAGTGCATGAAGAGCTAGATGCGAGGGTGTTAGCTGAAGAGAAGAACTCGGAGACACTACGCTGCGCTCCCGAACCCCTCTCTCTAGCCAGGACGTCCACTCTGCGCGGACGGCCGCGCCGCGCAACATCAACGTCACTTGGGGGAGAGGGTGGGACAGAAGCTGATGGAACCTCAGTGAGGTCAATCACCTCCTCGCCCCCATCCTCCACCCCAAGCTCCTCCCTTTTACCCTCCCTAGCAGACCAACACTCAGACACATATGATCCAAACAACACATCCAACTTTGGAGGGGGACGCAACGCTGTAACCCCTAACAACGCAGCAAGCCTAAAGTTACTGCGGAAGCGCGACTTCCCCTGAAAAAACTTACAAAACAATCGTGATTGATCCACAGGCGACATATCATCCCAACCCTGCCGCACAGAGCCCTCCCGCTCCCGCCCAAGCAACACTTCCTCCACCACAACCTCACCGCCTACGACCTCACCACCCTCCTCACTCCCTCCATCCCCCTCAGCACCCCCCACAGCCATGCCACCGAGCCTCTGCATACTCAGCAACAGCTGCTTACGTCTCGCCTCATGCATGGGGCAATCCCATAAGAAGTGCGCAAGGGACTCATTGACATCATCATGACAACAGAAGCAGCGAGGGGACATGCCACTGACCAACTTGCTGCGGTACAACCGAAGGCGGTTGTTGCAGCTGAGCAACCTTCTCCGAAGCAGATTATAATGCGCATCATCAAGGGCTACCCATCTTGGGAACTCCTTAGTTCCAAAGACTTGTCTTAGGATGACTCGCAGGCCATCAGTAAGATCGCTGCCTGCCTCTCGCTTGTCCCACATCAGTTGCTGCACCATCTTGACGTCCTGCTGAAGGGCCCACTTGTCCACAGTCGAACTCCAACCCTCGAGGTCCTTCTCTGAGCTATTTAGGAGCTCCTGCAGCCCTTGTTGTAGATGCATTGAGTCCCTGATAGCGCCTTCGGCCTCCGCAGTCCAGTCGGATTTGACTTGAGATGCGATGACAGGAAATCGCTTCTCCGGTAGAACACGCAGCCGTCCATAGAAATTCAGTTGCGCCGCCCGCCGCAAACGCTCCGCACTGAAAGAGCGCGCCAGAAAGAGTGTAATCCACTTGCTTGTCTTAGGGCTGATGCCGAGAATCATCCTCATGGGGCGCAGCATTGCTGCCTCCAGCTTGGTGAGCTGCGATACGGGGGCGCCGGACATCGAAGGCGTACTTCAGCTTGGCTCCCACAAGTTGATTCCAGCACATGAGACGATACCTAGCTTGTATCTCACCTGCACACCACAAAGAGTACCAACCTGCGGTGGCGACTTCAGTGACCAGCGTAGCCCGCAGAGCCTGCTCCTTCCACTTCAGGTCGTCGGTGATAACCACTCCCAGGTACTTGTACTGACTGGTGACACAAAGCTTCTGGCCGCGAAACCACACCACGGGCTCACCTCGCTCCCTGATACTTGGTCGTTTCGCCTTGCTCGACGTGTAAATGGGCATGATTTCCGTCTTGCCGGGCTTCAAGTTGACTTCCAGCCGGTAATCTTCCGCGAACTTGGCCACAACATTGACCATCTTCTGGAGCTCGGTGCGACTGTGAGCGATGAGGGCCACGTCGTCCGCGTATAGAAGTGCCTTGATGTCGTTCAGCCGCTTCACATCCGTGATCTTGAGGGCACTCGCCAGCCGATCACACAGCTCATCCATAAAGACGTTGAAGAGTGTGGGAGAGAGAGGGGACCCCTGTTGGACGCCTACACCCTCCAGTACTTCGGGGGTGAGTGCTCCATCAACTAGCACTTGCGACGAAGTCTGCTCGTAGCACCTGCGTAGCGTGCGCCAGAACTTGCCCCTTACACCCAGCTTCCAGAGCCTCTCAAATAGGCCATCTCTCCAAACAGACGGGAAAGCCTTGCGTAGATCGACGAACAGGACATACGACTCCCGCTTCTGCTGCTGACGCCCCTTCAACCTCTGCCAAAGGGTAAAGACCTGATCCGTAGTGCGACGCCCCGGGCGGAAGCCTCCCTGCTCTGGACGTAGCTTATCCGGGCCATCCACGAAGAGCGTTAGACGAGTAGCTAATAAGGACAGATACAGCTTACCAAGGCAACTAATAATCGAGATATCCCTCCAGTTGTCAGGATCCGTAGGATCCCCACCCTTGGGGATATTGACGATGATTCCCTTGCCCCAAGCTTTTGGAGTCCTCTCGGCTTCTCGAATCCAGTTGAAGTACTGCGTTAAGTAGCCATTGATGTAGGCGCCGCCATACTTGAGCATCTCGTTCTTCACTTTGTCCTCGCCACAAGCTTTGTGGTTATTCAGGGCACGTTGCCTTGCAAGGACCTCCTCTTGCGTGAACGGCTTGTCCAGCTCTTCGCAAGTGTCTTCACCTACTTCGTGCTCCTTCATAGCCCGGGCCACCTCATCTCTGAAGCGATCGTTCCAGTGGAACTGCCGCTTAGCTTCGGCTTCCTCCCACTCCAGCGAGCCTGCTTCTGCACAGCACTCCACCACAACAGCCGCACTTGCCGGATTTTCCCGTGGCTTCACCGAATTTCTCCGAAATTCCTCCCACCGAGCGACCTTTTCCGGCAGCGTACACGCCAGTGAGCCATCCTCCCTTTGCACCGGCGCGGAGACCTTCGTTCTGCGTGCCCCGCCAAGCCGCTTCGCGAGTAGCCAAAAGCGCTTTGAGGATTGCTCGCGTTGACATTTGACCGCTTCTTCCTGCACTTGCTTGAAGGAGGCGGACTTCTTGGCCCGAGTTGCCTTCCGAATTTGCTTGCGGAGCCGTAGCCAATTCAGACGGGCTTCCGCATTCGATTCATCCCTCCTGTATGCTGCGTAGGCCTCCCGGCGCTGTTGAATGAGCTCCTTTAGCTCCCCGTCGAACCAATTGTTGGTGAAACGGGGTCGTATACATCTGGAGCCAAGGACCCGGTGCGCCGCCATTCGGAAGGACTGCGCCACTCGCTCGGTGACGTCATCTACCACCCGTTGGCTGTCGGCACCACCCGATAGGTCAAGCTCAGGCAGCTGATGCACTCCAAGCTTCTGTAGGCAATGCTGGAATACGTCATCGAACTTGTCGCGTAGATAATCCAGCGCTTGTTTCGCAGCGTGATCATTACCCGAGACACCAGCACCAATAAGCTTATCAACACGAAAGGACCTGTAAGGTTTCGCAGCCCGCTTTGGTCGGCGCTGGCCGCTCCACGTCAGTTCGGCCCATACTGCCTTGTGGTCCGTATCAAGATCATCTTCGCATACTCCGAACTTTGCTCCAGCTGCCAGGCCAGGCGACGCGCAGATGTAATCGAGGAGATGCTTGCCTGTGCCCATGCCGCGCTGCTCACGCCGGGACCACCAGTAGGACCCTTCCACTGGGCACGAGAAGCCGCTCAGATTTCGCAGGCCCGTAGCGACGAGGACAGCCGCGAGTCTCTTGCCGTTCTCCGAGCGTACCGGTGCTCCCTTATCATCGACCTCCCCGTGCTGACCGACGATGCCCTCCTCTTTTCGGCTGCATGCCGGCCCGAGCTTCGCGTTGGCATCCGCCACCGTGACCACAAGACCTTTGGCTCCAAAAAAAGCTATAGCTGCCTGCCAGGCCGCATACGCCTCTGACGACTCTTCTTCCTGCGTTTCCTGGGGAAAGTAGCCGTTGCCCACATAGATATCCTGAGCGCCGGTAACACCCGAGGCGATACGCAGCCACACTTGCTGCCGGTGGTCGACGGGGGCTGACACCAGGCTGCAATACGGACCAAGGAAGTTAGCCACCGCGAATAGAACCCCACCCTTGCAGCGATTTTTCTCGCTGACCTCCGCAGGTTTTCCAAAAATCCGGAATCCATCCATGCTGCATTTGGAAAGTTGCTTCTTGCCCATGCGGTGCTCCTGAGCCCCGATGACTAGCCAGCCCTCGTGCTTGTAGAATGATGCCCATTCCGCCGTGCCTACGTTGTCGTATCCCGTTTTACCCTGCCAGTTGTGACTCGCGACGAGTAGCTTGAAGCCGGTATCGAACTGCTTGGAGCGGTGCTTCTTGGCTCGTTTCCGGACCCGACGGCCGCGCTTGGCTTCCGCCCTCGTGCTGCCCCCCTCTGCAGGTGCTTGCGCAGGTTGGTCCCCCACTGCACTGGCCGCCGAATGCAGGGGCACCACATGCACATCAGCACACTCAGACACACACTTAGGTGCATCGGCAGCCAATTCCGAAGACACCACCTGCACATCATCGACACATTCTTCATGCAGAGGCAAGACGCGATATCCCGTCGCAGCTTCCTCCTTCCGGACCGCCGCTTCCCCACGCAGATGGATGCGAATAAGCCTTCGGACACGTTCCCTGTCCCTGAACCTGCGCCCAAGGGCCACATTGACCCCTCTGCCGAAGAATTTGAGATGTTTGAATTGCTGCAACGCCGTCTGCCTGCTGTCATCGTCCTCGTAGACCAGCTCCAGGTGACGAGACATTCGCTGGCCTTGCCACTCCGTTACCGGGACCACCAGACCAAGACCGCTCATTTTGGAGGCGATCTCCTGTAGATTGGCGCGTTCTGAGAGCCCCCAGACAATCAGATTACGCCCGTCCTTGTCGTACCGATCTACCCGCCGGTACCGTCGAGGCGGCGGTGCCATCTGCCATATAGCGCCGCTCGCCTTATGTTGAAGCGCCGACCCGTGTGCCAGGTTTGGGGAGGAAGGATGAGGCGCAGCTAAGATAGCCTCTCCACGTGGTTCAGGAATTCCGTCATATACGCGAGCCCTCATCCTCCCATCCTGGGACATCGGGCCAGAGCCCGTCGAAGAGGCATTCCCACGGGGATTGTCCAGGTCTTCGGCGATTCTACCTTGTCCCATAAGGGCCACAGTGGTAGCTCCGTGCTTCGCGTATTTGTAATCCATTGAGAGTAGTAGACGGCCAATGTCGCTGGCCATCACCGCCGCGCCTCTTTACGCCGAGGAAAGCGCCCGTCCATGCAATAGCATCGGCGGTATCTGCAACACACACTACACGCATTTTTGCCGGTGTCACTGGATGCTGCCACGTCGCTTCGTGCCCTTGGGCGCCCGCCAGCACCCCCAGCGTCACCAGAACCTGCCTCACGCACTACACACACTCTCCATCGCATCGCCAACGCCTCTACTCTCATGCCTTATGGACTTTCAGCTGCTCCTAACAATACACATCATGAGGTACGGGTGTCCCCGAGTGGAGCCAGATCGGACGGCGTGCCGCTGAAACTCCCCCACGTGGGTATAGAAGGCGCGAACCTAGCGGTACCTATAGGGTCTTACAGACAAGTATAGTAATCCCAGCCGAAGCTGCTCAGTTAGAAATGCAACGGTGGAGGGTGTGACTGCATGGGGCAAGGCACGGTAACGCAGCAAGGCACTGGCAAAGCATTGGGACCGACTGAAGCCCCTCTCCAACGTGCGCGTCATCATGTGTTCCAGTTAGGCAACCCCGAAGAAGCGAAGATAGGGAGGAGACAAAACCCAGATAGGATGAAGATATGATTAACATGAAGCCGAAATGGAGCCGAGTTGGAACAGGCCAACTCGGCCCCATCTCGGCTCAATGTGAATCCTATCTTCAACCCATCTCGGTACTGTTTCCTCCCAATGCTCACCTCAACACGATCACCACACCGGAACTGGAAGCCCCCAGGCATTTACTCGGCAGGAAATTCTGCGAAAATGGGCTAACCAGGAAACCAGACCCAAACCAACAGCCAAGAAAACGAGCCAACCAACAATCCAACAGACAACCCCACAACCTGCCTGGCCGAACCCCTACCGAGTAAATGCCCAGTTGAGAGTTGCGCATATCCCGGTGACCGCCCTCCCCAAGCGGTCACCTTCGTGGGGAGAGGCCCAACCACCTCCTCTTCCCGTGGAGTGCCATCTTGTGCACCCCTCCAGAATAATAATAATAATAATAATAATACTATATCTGAGGCGTACTGATGCAGCTAATGGCATATCCTCAACGGACATAAGCCTCCAATACCCTTGTTCGAGGTCCTCCACCCCCCCGTGTCAGTCTCTCGCCTGATGATCGGGGCCACCGATGGAGCTCCTGAGGGCAAGACTGCACTAAGCCGAGGTTATTCCGCAGTCCCAGCAACCTCTTGCAAGACGTCACCGAATGTGCAAGTGCATACACCAAGCGCGGTTGCTAGAGCTGCCTCGAAACCCCACCCATAACAATCTGGTGTCAGCTGGGTCCTGGGCTATCAACCAGCATATGCGGAGTTTAAGATCTTTTACGCGCGCAACGACCCTCCTCCCCAGCATCTACCACCAAAGGGTTATGAGTTGGCGTCACAGTTTAACGCCTTGAGGCCATTGGGCTGGAACTCTGTTTAGCAAGTGTGACTAGGTTTTTTCATCGGGATTTCCCTCAAATATGTCACAGTCAACACTCCAAATAATAATAATAATAATAATAATAATAATAGTGCTTCTCTGTCAATGGCTGATGCATTTCTGCACATGCGCCTCCATCGTCTCACCCGTGAGGGGAGTACGAAGAATTGACGATAAGCTCTAATGACACCCCCGCAAGGGCAGTTCCAACACTTCCAGACGGGCCGGTATGTTCAATGAAAATACTGGTCCAGAAATAGACATTATGTTCAATGAAAATACTGGTGGCACCGACGGGAATCGAACTGGCGACAGGGCCCAGATGGTAGAACTTGACCACTGGGCAATAATAATAATAATAATAATAATAATAATAATAATATGTATGTATCGTCTGCCAATCGCTGAGCCAAAAGGCCATGTGCATCCAGTCCTCCATTCCATAAGGAAAGTCTCCACACCAATCGGTTAAAGGAAGTGACGGCATAGAACATTACTTTAGGAGCTTTATACAATAATAATAATAATAATAATAATAATAATAATAATAATAATAATAATAATAATAATAATAATAATAATAATAATAATATTGTATTGTATTGATCTGTCATGGCCGAGCCCAAGGGCCATGCGCCTCCATCCCTCGACCCAACCGTCACAACAGTGAATGTTGGGTCGGGAAGAGTGACTCTGACCATCCCTGAATAGCTACCCGCTCGGCGTGTCGGGTACCTTGCAGAGAATCAACTGCAAATGATTGATGTTCCCTTTGAGAGAGTTCCACAAGACTGGGTATAAGTCGAATGGAGGTACTCAAGGGGGGTAGCAGACATTTCATGCGGTCTGCCAGCGCATGAGGACGCTTTGTGGTAAGTGTCTGGGACGCCTCGAAACCCGTCACCACCCCTAGATCGCGGAATGTATATACCCCTTTGACCCCACGTGGTGTACGTCTTATAAAAACAACACAACGACATAGCCTCGGAACCAGTGGGAAGAGGCCTAACCACCTCCTCTTCTCGTGGGGTGCCATACTGTGCACCCCTCAATAATAATAATGATAATAATATAATAAAGATAGGATTCCTCAGGCTATGGCATCAGATCCAGATCCTGGACACGTACCACCACAATAATAATAATAATAACAATAATAATAGTGCTTCTCTGTCAATGGCTGATGCAAATCTGCACATGCGCCTCCATCGTCTCACCCGTGAGGGGAGTACGAAGAATTGACGATAGGCTCTAATGACACCCCCGCACGGGCAGTTCCAACACTTCCAGACGGACCGGTATGTTCAATGAAAATACTTGTGGCACCGACGGGAATAATAATAATAATAATAATAATAATAATAATAATAATAATAATAGTGCTTCTCTGTCAATGGCTGATGCATTTCTGCACATGCGCCTCCATCGTCTCACCCGTGAGGGGAGTACGAAGAATTGACGATAAGCTCTAATGACACCCCCGCAAGGGCAGTTCCAAAATAATAATAATAATAATAATAATAATAATAATAATATATATATATATATATATATATATATTGATCTGTCATGGCTGAGCCCGAGGGCCATGCGCCTCCATCCCTCGACCCAACAGGAACTACAGTGAGTATGTTGGGGAGGGAAGAGTGACTCTAACCATCCTGCATAGAAAGCCCCAAAAGGAAGTCCCTACTACCCGCACAGTGTCGGGTACCTTGCAGGAAATCAACTACAAATGATTGATCTTCCCCGCGTGAGAGTTCCACAAGACTGGGTATAAGTCGAATGGAGGTACTCAAGGGGGGTAGCAGACATTTCATGCGGTCTGCCAGCGCATGAGGACGTTTTGTGGCAAGTATCTGGGACGCCTCGACACCCGTCACCACCCCTAGATCGCGGAATATAAATACCCCTTTGATCCCACGTGGTGTATGTCTTATAAAAAACAACACAACGACATGGCCTCGGAACCAACACAACAACATAGCCTCGGAACCAACACAACAACATAGCCTCGGAGCCAACACAACGACATAGCCTCGAAACCAGTGGGAAGAGGCCCAACCACCTCCTCTTCCCGTGGGGTGCCATACTGTGCACCCCTCCATAATAATAATAATAATAATAATAATAATAATAATAATAATAATAATAGTGTATCTCCTGCCAATTGCTGAGCCAAAAGGCCATGTGCATCCAGTCCTCCATTCCATAAGGAAAGTCTCCACACCAATCGGTGGAATAAAGGAAGTGACGGCATAGAACATTACTCTAGGAGCTTTATACCAATCAGCCCATGGAAAGGACCGATGGCCTATGTACTCCCTAATAATAATAATAATAATAATAATCATCATAATAATAATAATAATAACTAGGGGCTGCGCCAACACCTGAAAGGATGGTTTGCGGTGCGCTTCGCGCACCCCCCCCCCCCCCCCCTTTCCCGTCGACAGCCCCACTTCTTATCACTTTTTGGAGGCCCCCCCGGACACCTCCCCCCCTCCCCGCCCCCTTTCCCTTCGACAGGGTACGTTGAATTGCCGGAGGTGCCGCAAAGGGCGCCTGGTGGCAAAAAAACTCAATTTTCAGGTGTGGGTGCCACCCGCGACCAGAACGGGTACGTACAATCGCAGGGCTCCCCCGGACCCCCCCTTTCCCTTCGACAGGGTACGTTGACTTGCCAGAGGTGCCGCAAAGGGCGCCTGGTGGCAAAAAAACCTCAATTTTCAGGTGTGGGTGCCACCCGCGACCAGAACGCGTATGTAAAATCACAGGGCTTGGGTTCCCGGGGCGAGGGCCCCCCGGACCCCCCCCTGCCCCGTCGACAGCGTACGTTCAATGGCCGGAGGCACCGGCAAGTACTGCCAAAAAACAAGGAAATTTGGCATTCAGGACACTCCCCTAACGCAAATATTTGCGTGAATTCCAACAAAATTATACCAGCATCAAGATCGAGTCTGGGGCTAGCCACCCTGCCAATATGAGTTCCCAACTCTTCCTGGTTCACACAAACCATGATTTATTCCGATGGGAGAGCAGAAAATAGGCCAAAAAAAACAAGGAAATTTGGCATTCAGGACACTCCCCTAATGCAAATATTTGTGTTAATCCCAAAAAAATTATATCAGCATCAAGATCGAGTCTGGGGCTGGCCACCCTGTCAATATGAGCTCCCAAATCTTCCTGGTTCACACAAACCATGATTTATTCCGACGAGGGTGCAAAAAATAGGCTAAAAAAAACAAGAAAATTTGGCATTCAGGACACTTCCCTAACGCAAATATTTGCGTGAATTCCAAAGAAATTATACCAGCATCAACATCGAGTCTGGAGCTAACCACCCTGCAAATATGAGCTCCCAACTCCTCCTGGTTCCCACAAACCATGATTTATTCCGATTGGGGTGCGAAAAAAAGAAGGAATTTTGGCATTCAGGACACTGCCCTAACGCAAGTATTTGCGTGAATTCCAAAAAAATCATATCAGCATCAAGATTGAGTCTGGGGCTAACCACCCTGCAAATATGAGCTCCGAACTCCTCCTCGTTCCGACAAACCACGATTTATTCCGACAGGGGTGCGAAAATGGGGGGGGGGTGGGGGGTACACAATTTTCATTTTTCCCCTCCCCCCAAACCCCCCACCCCCTTGACCAACACCTTTCAGGGATAATAATAATAATAATAGTGCTTCTCTGTCAATGGCTGATGCATTTCTGCACATGCGCCTCCATCGTCTCACCCGTGAGGGGAGTACGAAGAATTGACGATAAGCTCTAATGACACCCCCGCAAGGGCAGTTCCAACACTTCCAGACGGGCCGGTATGTTCAATGAAAATACTGGTCCAGAAATAGACCGGTATGTTCAATGAAAATACTGGTGGCACCGACGGGAATCGAACTGGCGACGGGGCCCAGATGGTAGAACTTGACCACTGGGCTATCACGGTGTCCATAATAATAATAATAATAATAATGATAATAATAATAATAATAATAATAATAATAGGGAAGATGATGGATGCATCGCAAAAAGTGGATGTAGAAAAATTGCAATCTTGGGGGGGTAACACAAAAGGAGGACAAGAAATGATAATTTCGCAAGTTCTTCCGAAACCAAAAAGGGTTAAGAAATCCAAATTTGGGATAATAGTCTGCCATGATTTTCTGTTTGCGCAGAGTGATCGCTGGGACTATTCCGCGAGGGCGTCAGGGCTTGATCAAGCGCATGGTACTTACCTCATCTATCCATCTATCTTTTTGAACTTATTTGTTTATTTGCCTATCTATCTATCTATCTATCTATCTATCTATCTATCTATCTATCTATCTATCTATCTATCTATATCTATCTATCTATCTATCTATCTATCTATCTATCTATCTTGCGCTACAGGAATAATGCCTATATTTAGTGTAAACACATGTTTTTTTCTTTTCTTCTCGTGATGTGCAGCTGTATCGAGCCACAAGAGGAAACTACGTTGCTAAGTTTGTCCTTATGAAAAGTGAGCCGCAAGATTTTCTAACGGTCCGCCTTGACACATCTCTTTACCGCTCACTCTCCCTCCCTCTCTCCCCCCCCCCCCCCCCTCTCTCTCTCTCTCTCTCTCTCCACCTTCCTCCCCCCCCCCCCCCCTCTCTCTCTCTCTTTCTCTCTCCTGCCACTTGTTCTTCGATCCTTCCATAACCAACCACTTGCCTAGAGTAAAACCTCGATTGTTTTTCCTTGGTGTGAAACATCTAGATTAACACCAACGTGCCTAAAAGTGTGTTCTATGCCATGGTGCTCGGAGATCGAAATGAGAGGTCCATATCACGTTGGTCTACGTATG